>CAUYRH010112302.1:0-26421 GCA_963574655.1 Perodicticus potto
TTATAGCAAATTTCTTCAACATGTGGATGTCGTTAAAGTATTTAATTTCTCCATCATAAATGAAACTCAGTTTAGCTGGGTACAGGATCCTGGGTTGAAAGTTCTTTTGTTTTAGGAGATTAAAAGTCAATGACCATTCTCTTCTAGCTTGAAAGGTTTGATCAGAGAGGTCTGCAGTTATTCTAATATTCTTCCCCTTGTGGATAATGGATTTCTTACGTCTGGCTGCTTTCAGAATTTTCTCCTTCATATTAACTTTAGTGAAGTTAATTATGATGTGCCTAGGGGATGTCGTATTTGGGTTGAGTCATCCTGGGGTTCTGAAACTGTCTGCTATCTGAATTTCAGTATCTCTTGGCATGTCTGGAAAGTTCCCTTTCATAATCTCATAAAGAAGAGACTCTTGTGACGCCACTTCATTGTTTTCAGGTATCCCTATGAGGTGAATATTGGTTTTCTTCGCGTTATCCCAGAGCTGTCTGAGAGAATGATCCGTTTTTGCCTTCCATTTCTCTTCTTCTTTGGAAGTTTGGGAGCATTCAGAAGCTTTGTCTTCCATGTCAGAAATCCTTTCTTCTGCTTGCTTCATTCCATTACTGAGGGATTCTACTGTATTTCTCAGATCTTTGAGGGCTGCAACTTCTTGTCTTAATGTGTCAAAATCTTTGGTCATTTTGTCTTTGAATTTGTTGAATTCTTGAGACATCTTTTGGGTCATCTTTTGGATTACTGCCTGAAATTCTAATTCCATCTTTTCCTCTATTCCGCTGATCTTATTTGCTATCCAGACTCTGAAATCGATTTCTGACATCTCAGCCATTTGCTTATGCAAGGGATCTTGTGGTGTATCTACCTTGTCGTTCCTTGGGGGAGTTGATCTACTCTGATTATTCATATTGCCAGAGTTTTTCTGTTGATTCCACCTCATGATTATTTTTCGCTGTTGCCTATGACCGTCCTCAGAGTTGGGGAGGTTTCTCTCCCAGATCAGACTCCGGCAGGATCACTCTGTTGTTACTGGATCTTTGTAGGGAGTGACCCTGTGTAGCTCCTCTTGGACTTCCCCACCCAGGGAGTTCTGGCTGCGGGAGCAGCTCTGGAGTGTGGCACACCCAGATCAAGCAGCAGGGCATGGGATGGAGCACCCAGTGGCCTTTGCAAAGGGCGCCCATACCTCCAGAAGTCTCTGGCTGGGAGGAGGGCTCTGGAGAGAGGGCAGTGGGCCTGGGTCACGGATTGGAGCCAGGCGAGGTCCTGGTGGGTGGTAGGCCGAGGCCAGACCGGGCACAGATTGGCACGGCAGGGGGGTCTTGGCGGACTTCCTGGCTGCTACTGGTGGCGGGCCAATTGGGCTATTCAGGAGTCCCGGAGGAGTTCCTGGCTGCTGCTAGTGGTGGGCCAAGGCCCAGCGGGGTGCCATTCCGGGCTGCATGGGATTCCTGGAGGACTGGAGTTCCTGGCCACTGTGGGTGGCGGGCCTGGGTCAGGGATTGGAGCTGGGCAGGCCAAGGCCAGGTGGGGAACAAATTGGCACCAGGAGGGAGTCCCACGGACTTCTTGGCAGCTGCTGGCAGTGGGCTGCCAATCCGGGCCACGTGGGAGTCCCAGCAGAGTTCCTGGCCACTGCTGGTGTTGGGCCAAGGCCTGGCAGGGTACCAATCAGAGCCATGCAGGGGTCTCAGCGGAGTGGAGTTCCTGGCTGCTGTGGGTGGTGGGCCTGGGGCACAGATCGGAGCCTGGTGGGGGTCCCGGCCGGCGGGGCACAGATCGGTGCCGGGATGGAGCCCCAGCGGACTTCCTGGCAGCTACTATCAGCGGGCTAAGGCCTGGTGGGGTGCAAATCCGGGCACCTGTGAGTCCCCGTGGAGTTCCTGGCTGCTGCTGGCACAGGCAAGGCCCAGCGGGGGTCCGGGTGGAGTTCCTGATCACTGAGGGTGGCAGGCTGAGGCCCAGTGGGGCACGGATTGGAGCAGAGCCGGTTCCGGCATGCCCCTGGCCTGGGGGATGGCGGGGGCTCGGTGGGGCCCCAGAGTCTCTCACCTGGCAGGCCGCCAGTTCCGACACATGGGGAGGGTGGGTGCTGCTCAAGTCCTCCTCCCTCAGTTTCAGCAGAGGTCTGGCTTCTGGTGCGTCAGGTAAGGGGGAAAGGGAGTCCTGGAAGTTCAGAATGGCAGAAAACTTTAGTTCAGTTTTTATCCCTGAAGCTTGGTTTCTGGAAGTTGCAGCTTGCCTCAGGGGTGACCTGCAGTTATCACTTCTCTCTCTCTCTCTCTCTCTCTCTCTCTCTCTGTCTCTCTCTCTCTCTCTCTCAGCAGGGCTCCCAGTCTTCAGCTCAATTGGGCAGTTTCTGGAGGTTATCTTTCCCTTTTTGACAGGAGCCTCTGTCAGAATCTGCTTCCAGTTGGCCATCTTGCCCCTCCCTCCAGCAGGAGTTGTTTTAGAGGAACAATGTTAGCAGACTATAGATTGGAATTGGATGTTTAAGGCACAGTTTAGGCAACTTTTTGGAAAGAGAGAATTGAAGGAAAACTGTATAATATTATTCATATGACCATCATGCAATAGCATCCATTTGAGAATAAGATATACCAAACATTAGATTCCCTAGTAGCAGATCATACACTCAAGAGACACATCACTATGTGTTCTCTTCTTTTTTTATTGTATTTTTTTTATTGCTTTTATTATTAAATCATAGCTGTGTACATTAGTGCAATCAAGGGGTACAATGTGCTGGTTTCATATATAATCTGAACTATTTTCATCAAACTGATTAACATAGCCTTCATGGCATTTTCTTAGTTACTGTATGAAGACATTTGTATTTTGCATTTAGTAAGGTTCACCTGTACCCTTGTAAGATACACCATAGGTGTGGTCCCACCAATTACCCTGCCTCCAGCCCAACCTCCCCCCTCCCCTTCCCTCCCTTGCCCCGTTACCCATATTGTTGTGCTATAGTTGGGTTATAGCCTTCATATGAAAGCCATAAATTACTTTCATATTAGGGCTGAGTACATTGGATACTTTTTCTTCCATTCTTGAGATACTTTGCTAAGAAGAATATGTTCCATTTCCATCCATGTAAACATGAGAGAGGTAAAGTCTCCATCTTTCTTTAAGGCTGCGTAATATTCCATGGCATACATGTACCACAATTTATTAATCCATTCGTGGGTCGATGGGCACTTGGGCTTCTTCCATGACTTAGCAATTATGAATTGGGCTGCAATGAACATTCTGGTACAGATGTATTTGTTATAATGTGATTTTTGGTCTTCTGGGTATATACCTAGGAAAGGAATTATAGGATTGAATGGCAGGTCAATTTTTAGATTTCTAAGTATTCTCCAAACATCCTTCCAAAAGGAACGTATTAGTGTGCCTTCCCACCAGCAGTGTAGAAGTGTTCCCTTTTCTCCACATCCATGCCAACATCTCTGGTTTTGGGATTTTGTCATGTGGGCTAATCTTACTGGAGTTAGGTGATATCTCAAAGCAGTTTTGATTTGCATTTCTCTGATGATTAAGGATTTTTGAGACAGATTCTCACTATGTTGCCCTTGGTAGAGTGCAGTGGCCTCACAGCTCACAGTAACCTCAAACTCTAGGGCTTAAGCGATTCTTGTGCCTCAATATCCCAAGTAGCTGGGATTACAGGCACCTGCCACAATGCCCAACTATTTTGTTGTTGTTGTAGTTGTCCTTGTTGTTTGGCAGACCCAGGCCGGGTTTCAACCCACCAGCCCCAGTGTATGTGGCTGGCGCCCTAACCATTGAACTTCAGGCGCCAAGCCTATGTGTTCTCTTCTTAAGAGAAGGAAACCAAGATAAATGGGGAAAGTGCTTATATACAATGCATTCTAGACAAACAGAAACTGGACCCATTATGGGAGAGAGGGAAGGACGGAAAGAGGGAGGAGGGAGGGAGGGAAGGAGGAAGGGAGGGAGGGAGGGAGAGAGAAAGAGAGAGAGAGAGGGAGAGAGAACCAGAGCAATGTAGGAAAGCTTCAAACAACTGCATGAAAAAACATTATTACAGAATCCCAATGCTCATAGTTCAGAATCTTTACTCAGCTTGGTTGTGTTCAACTTTTGTGGATCTTTGTACAAGTCTTGTAACCTTTCCACACATCAATTTTTCTTTGGCTACATATCAGGGTCAGAGAAAGGCTGATCCTTGGAAATCACTTGGAACAAAAAGTCCAACAGGATTTGACTGACTGAAGCATTTGATTAGCTATCACTAACAACATGATGCAACCCAGAAAAGACTATTAACTCATTGTTTCTAAACTTGGCCTGTTTCTTGTATTTGGCTCTAGCCTTCAGAGCTCTAGCCAAACGGCAGGGTTTCTGTGTGTGCTTTGGCCTCCCTGAAGACTTCACAATGAGCCAGAAATCCTCAGAGTCCAGGAGAGATCTTTAGGAAAAGAAGGAAAAAGGGTATGGGTGCAATCATAGAGAAAGCCTATAGTGAGCACACTTATAGAGGCATTGGAAAGGAAAAAAAATCCAGCAGGGGATGTATGCTGGCTGCTCATCTTGCAGCTGGAAGCCCTTCTTGAGGCTCCAGTACTAATTTTCCAGTCCAAGTCCTGGCAGTGATGCTGACCTCTGGGTTGATTACAAGAGAGTAAATGAAAGCTTTCTCTCTCCTCCAACACATCCTTCTTTGACTTGAACCATGTGACAAGGCTGTTACCTCCAGCAGATGCTTTCTGGATGAATCAGTGTTCTAAAAGCCTGAGGCCTCACGATGTGCCAAAGCATCAACAGATTCAGTAAGGATTAAGGAGTGAGTGGGAAGAAATCGCTGAATGGATGCAGTCATTTAGGGGGGCAGTTGCACCATCTTCAGAGTTGGCAGCCCAAGAATTTTGTTGGGAATAAAAGATGAAAGGACCAGAACTACCCCTGCAAAACCCTAAATGGCATATTAACCCATTTTTTTTTTTTTGTTTCCAACTGGGCCTAGGACTGGGTCTTGCTTTGGAAATCAGTATCATAATAGTTGGATGGAGGCAGATCTCTGAGGATGGTCTTTGTTCAAAAAAAGATCTCAGTCTCACACCGGTTTTATTCCTTTCAAAATGCATAGCCTTGGGGGATACAAACTATCACCTCACTCCCTCATCAAGGTATTCCTGCCTGAGAAGCTGTTCTAGTTTCCTCTTCTCCGTTCCTCTATTAGGCAGGGAGAGTAGCACCACAAAGCACATTACAACCTAACGCGAGGGCTTTGAAGTTATGGGACTCAGTCATCACAGGAAAATGATTTAGCCCCAGATTGTAACTGATGTTTCCTCATTTTGTTCACTTTTCCATCTGCCTGTAGGCCTAGGTCCTATTTGACAAAAAATAAAAGTCTGTCCTCCTTAGAACTCAGGTGTCCCCTAATAAAATCCAGACGTTGATGTTCTCTGTGGTTTGCTTCACGCTCCTCTGTTCAGGTTGTGATTCCTCTGTTTTCCCTGTCTTCCCTTTTCTCCAATTTCTTTAAGAATCTTATAAACTACAGTGACTTTAGCTTTTACCTCCATGCAAACATTTCAAATCTAGACCCTCTCTTCATTTCATCTACTAGATTTCAAATTATCTTGTCCCTAGACATCTTCACATTGTTGTTCCACCTGCATTGTAATCTTAGTATATCCCAAAATAAATTCATTTCTCCCCACACTGGCTCCTCATTGTGTTAGTCCAAGATCAACCAGAGAAGGAGAATCAGTATGGAAATTGCCTTTGTGGGACTAACTGGATAAGCAGGCTCAGTGGCTGTTGCCTTTGGGTCCAATGCTGGAGCTTAAAGTCTATGGAGAAAGAAAAATGGATGTAAAGTGGGGGAGATCAAGAACAGGCTGGAACCGACAAGCACGAGCTGGAACCCCACAAGGAAGCACTAGAACTCATGTTAGTTCTTATTTCCTCTGACTTTGGTGATGCCTCTAACCTTGGTGATGACAGTGTACGGCAAAAGTGGGACTCCTATAGCTAAACACACACACCCAACCTAAAAATCAGAGAAACTGAAAGATGATGGGGGAAGGTAGGTAGAGCAATTGCAGGCCCAGCTGTTCCTTCACAGAAACGAGGTGAGTCAGCAGATCAGCAACAACATGTGTGAGTTGAGAAATGGTTACTGCTTCCCTTCCAGCCTTCAACTCTCCCAAGAATCTCCCCCGTGGCCGGCCTTAACTGGAAACAAACAAGAGAGTGGATTCTGAGAAATGTAGCTCAGAGTAGGCAAATTGATACATTACAAGGCCATTAAATTCCACCCTAGTTAACTTGGCATCCATAGACATCTCCTGAAAGTATAACTAATGGGTGAATAAAGACAATCCCTAAGTCGTACTTCTGCCAAGGGTGATATGGCTATCTCTCATACAACTGAAAAAGCACTAACCCTTCCCCGAGGAGAGAGTACAGGGTTCAATTTTCACCCTTGGGTGATGTTCATTCTTTTCCAAGCTGCTTCACAAACTTGCTTTGATATCTTGTAACTTAAATATTGCGGTATAAAGTAAACTGTTATTAAGAAATCTTACGTTAATAGATTTGACATATACCCTTGCAACATGCACAATAGATGAGGTCCCATCGATTACTCTCCGTCCATCTGGCCTTCCCTCTCCTCTCTCCGCCCCCTCCTCTTCCCTCCTTCATTCTGGGCTATAGTTGTGTTTTATCCTTTGTATGAAAGTGAGGGTGATTATATATTGGTTTCATAACAGTACTGAGTACATTGGATACTTTTTCTTCCATTCTTGAGATACTTTACTAAGAAGAATATGTTCCAGCTCCATCCATGTAAACAAAAAAGAGGTAAATTAAGAGTAGAGTATAAATATCTTAACAATTAAGTGAGTGAGGTGAAGGCTATGTTAACCAGTTTCATATAAGCATTCCAAATTGTATATGTAATGAGCACATTGTATCCCAGAAATGCATTAATGTACACAGTTATGATTTAATTAAAAGAAAAAAAGACACAATTCCCTTCACAGTAGGTTCAAAGAAAATGAAATATTTAGGAATATACCTAACAAAAGAGGTGAAGGATTGCTACAAAGAGAATTACAAAACCCTAAGAAAACAAACAGCAGACGACATTAACAAATGGAAGAATATTCAGCCTTCAAAAAGACGGAGACTTTATATCTTTTATGTTTACCTGGATGGAGCTGGAACATATCTTTCTTAGTAAACTATGTCAATAATGGAAAAAAAATCCAATGTATGCAATACTATTATGAAACAAATATATAAATGCTTACACTCTCAGATGAATGATACAACACAAAAATAGTCTAACAAGGGGGAGGGGAGAAGCAGGAGAAGGGAGGGGAGGAGGGAGGACATGGGTGGGATCTCACTTAATGTGCACAATGCACGGGTATATTTCAAAATAACTCACAGCAAATTATAACTGTCTTACCACAAAAAATAAGTAAGCGAGGTGATAGTTATGTTAATCAGTTTGATTTAAGCATTCCACCTTGTATATCAAATCATCATATTGTGCCCCATAAATGCATACAGTTATGATTTAATTAAAAATAATTTTAAAAATTCTAAAATAAAAAATTTTCCAAAGAATATGTGATGTTCCTGGCTAAGGAAAAAAAAAAAAAAAGAAATCTTAAGGTGAAAAGGGAGTTGAGTACATTGGATTCTTTTTCTTCCATTCTTGAGATACTTTGCTAAGAAAATGAAGGGGAAAGGGAAGGGGGAGAAGATGGGTGGAGGGAGGGTAATTGGTCGGACCACACCTATGGTGCATTTTACAAGGGTACATATCAGATCTACTAAGTGTAGAGCACAATTGTCTTAACACAATAATTAAGAAAGTGCAGTGAAGGCTATGTTAACCAGTTTGTTGTAAATATTTCAAATTGTATATAGAACTAGCACATTGTACCCCATAGATGCATTATTGTACACAACTATGATTTAATAAAAAATGCAAATAAAAAAAGAAATGGGAGTGTTAAAGGGAAGGAAACAAAAACTACCTGGTTAATATATATGTATATATATATGTGTGTGTGTGTATTATATATACACACAAACATTTCTGCTCAAGCCTGACCACAGATAAACCTCTCTGGATTGATGACAGAGGGCTGCTATGCAGATCCAACTTTATGGCCTGGCCAGTTGGATAAGATCTAGTTCATGATGGGAAGGTCGTGTTACATAGGAAGCTGTTGACTCATGGTTAAGTGTTTGGTCTCTACTAAGGCCCAGTAGTACACTCAAAGTTGTTTCTGAAAAGAAGAGTAATTATCCGCAGAGGAAAGCAGGGCTTTGCTCTAAAATTCTAAGCGTCTGGTTCTGTTTCACCTGAAGGGGCTTGCCAAAGACTTCAAAATGCATTTCCATCTGCCATTGACACTTTAAGGAGCACTGGAACTCCTTAATCACATGGCTAGAATGATAAGAGCGGCTTGTACAGGAGCCTACACAAAACGTTTCTCTTATTCTTAGCCTCACTGAAAACTAACATTTCTTGGGTCACATTAATACAAATGCCTAACTATGGAGAAAAATAAGAGGGATCTTTTAACTGGCTTCTGTTTGAAAATTCCCTGAGCAAGCCTCTGATTGGTCTAGATGCCTGGGACTGGTGCCAACCCCTCTAATAGTGTCTCAGGAGTAAAGTTTTACTATTGACGTAGCCTAATTGGTGTAACCATACCTAAGACCAGGGCTTGGGAGATCTGTAGTTGGCAGGGCCCCATCCAAAACCACATGAGCGTTTTCCCAAATGCTGCTGTTTGGGGGGGACAAATCAATGTCTACCCCTGGAAGGATTATGTTCTTAATGGTACTCATTCTCTTCATCCATGAAGATAATGTATCTCTCCATTTGGTTTCAGTCTTTCTCTATGTCTCTCAGCTACACTTTTAAGGATGTATGTATATGTGTGTATGTATCATACATTAATGTTAAAACTTAGACTTTTTTATCTACTTATTTGGAGAATATAAGAAAGCTATTAATCATCTTACATTTTTTTACTTGGATACTTTACTGAACTCTCTGTGTAGACAGAACTCTAAGGATGGCCCTCCTGACCATCGCTTCCCGAGGCTACTCCCACAATTATGTTATGTCACGTGGCAAGAGAGTATTTTCAGATATAATGAAGGTTACTAATCGGTTGACCTTAAGGTAGATAAACTTTAGGGTGGGCCTCAAAGACTCAAAGACGTGAGTCTTTCCAAAAGCACCGTTTTCTCTGGCTGGTGGTAAAAGAAAAAGAGAGAGTCAAAGTAGGAGACACATTTGAAGCAAGGGAGGTTCTCTGTTGCTGTGATGGAGGGGTTCACAGGGAGAGGGCCTAGGAGAAATGTCTATTTTCTGACAGTAGTTCCGGACCAATAGCAAGCAAGAAAACAGAAATTTAGTGCTACAACTGCAAGGACCTGCCTGGCTAGGACTTAGGCTGTGCTTAATGTTTGCCACAGCCATTGGTGCCAGAAGCTTCATATTCCTCTAATGCAGTGGTTCTCAACCTGGGAGTTGTGACCCACAGGAACTGTATTAAGGGGCCGTGGCATTAGGAAGGTTGAGAACCACTGCTCTAATGTCTTTGTTTTTGTCTCCATCCTTGGCTTTGAGCTTCTCTAGCAGTCCTCCTCAGAGACACTCTGCATGGTGCTGTTCTTTCAACTATAATCCACTGTCATTATGCTGGAGCCCTGTTGGTGTGGCTGCAGGGCGTGGGGAGGAATAATATTCTATAATCTTATGATTAAATCTCAGCCTCTTAGTGAGTTTGTATCTTTTGGCTGTGACCTTCACAAATGTTTATTAGCTGTTTTATTCTCCCCGTTAGGTGAGACAGAAAGGCTAAGGAGGCTGAAGTCAGGGAAACGCCCTTCTACCAGGTAGGATTAGGCTCTCGTAAAATTCTTTTTATGGAAAGGTCTCTGAGCATATTTCAAATGATGCATTTTTCCTCCTGCTGCCAGAGCAGGAAGGGTCTTTCTGGGAACCCCGGTAGGGTTCTTGGAAGTAAAGCTCACAGCAGTGTGGGGGATCCCTATTATGACTTTAACTCACAGGAGTCTCTCACCATTCTATTAGTCCATATTCAGCCTCCGCAAATTTTTCCAAATTGCCATTTAAATTTTTTGCTCTAGCATGTCCCCCCCTCGCCCCCCCACAGATTGCAGCTTGCCTGTCTTTCCAGCTGGTGACAGGTGGTAATTTGCTCTAAAACTCAGTTCTCTGTTGGGTCTGAGAAAAGTTGTTGATTTTCAACATGCCCCGATTTTCTTTTTTTTCTTTATTGAATCATAACTCTGTACATTAATGCATTTATGGAGTACAATGTGCTGAACTGATAAACAATATGGAATGCTTACATCGAACTTCTTGTTGTAAGGGCAGAAACAATGGCTTCCAAGTACATGCAGCTGAAATCGAATGCCATTAATTTCATTTATCTCTGCAATCTTCTTATATTTCATATTTTTCTTTAGAGCCTCCTATTCATACTTAATAAAACCATTTTTCTTGACTCTTGTACTGAAAATACCATATAGATACTTTCTGAAATTGCTTTTCCTTTTTTTTTTTTTTTTTTTTGGTAGTTTAGCTTCATAATAGAGATCTGTTTTACTTTAAATCTTCAGAGTAAAAACATTCACTTTTCTTTATGCAATGGAAGTTTTTCAACCCCTAGAGCTTGTGTGGTTTCATTGTGAATATTTATCCAAGAATAAAATGTCTTTAAGGCAGGGGATTGTAAACAGATACTATTCTTAGACTGTCCTTAGCTTCTTTGATCTTGACCCTCAGCATTTTCACTTTAACACTCTAAGAGGTAGATTTTTAATAGCTGTGAGCCCAAGTGCCAGCCCAACTCATCTAGTTTTCATTTCACATGATTCCAGTAGACTCGGGTCAATCACCTTTTTCTTCTGTTCTTGCGTTCTCAGAAAGTCTGATATAGTCTGTCATTTGTATCAGTACATTCTGTGAAAGACTAAATCCGCCATAACTGTGTTACACAGTGTGGTCCCTGGACAGAGATCCCCCACCTCCTCCCAGCCACCCCTGTTCTTAGTTTCCAGTGTCCATTATAGCAATTTGCATGACCATATACATCCTATATTATTTAGCATATGGTACTTCCATTCCTGAAATACTTAGGATATTGGTCTCCAGTTCCTTTCCAGTTGCTGCAAATGACGTGATTTCACTGCTTTGTATGGCTGAGTAGGACTCCAGTGTGTGTGTGTGTGTACACCACGTTTTCATTATCCACTCATCAGTTGATGGGCCTGTACATTGACTCCATATCTTGGAAATTCTGAACTGTGCTGCAATAAATAGTTGGGTACAAGTGTATGTTTGATATAATGACTTCTTTTCCTTTAGGCAGACCCCAGTAGTGAGATTGCTGATCTACTTTTAATTCTTTGAGTAATCCCTATACTGTTTACATAGAGGTTGTACTAATTTTCATTCCTACCAATAGTCCATGAATGTTCCCTTTTCACAGCATACACACAAACATCTTTGTTTCTTTGAGTTCTTTTTGTTTCAGAATATTATGGGGGTACAAATGTTTTGGTGTGGATGAGGATATAAAGGAACTCTTGTACACTTTTGGTGGGACTGCAAACTGCTACAATCTCTATGGAAAGTAGTGTGGAGAGTCCTTAAAGAATTAAAAGTATATCTACCAGTTTATTCAGCAACCCCACTATTGGATTTTTCGCAAAGATGAAAAAAAAAAAGCCATTTTATCAAAAAGACACTTGCACTTGAATGTTTATAGCAGTACAATTCACAGTCACAGAGATATGGAACCAAGCCGAGTGCCCATCAATACGGGGAGTGGATTAATAAAATAAATGTGATATATGTATACATAGAGTACTACTCAGCCCCAAACAGAAAAATTGTGAATACCTTTTGTTACAACCTGGATGGAATTGGAGACCATTCTTTTAGGTGAAGTATTACAAAAATGGAAAAAGAAAGACACTACATGTTCTCACTATTAAGTTGGAGCTAATCCATCTTATTTTTCTAGTGAGTCATATTTATCAGTTTTACAAAACCATGGATCCAAGATGGATGAGAAATTTTAAAAAGAGTTCTTTACCACAGGGAGTTTGAGAAGCACTGCCCTAGAGTGCATCACTCCTGAGTGTCTCCTTGACTTCTACTCTACTGGTAACCTAAGGTACAGTGAGCCATCAAATTTCACCATAAATTTCCATCCCTTTGCTGTGAAAGGCCATGGAGAAAGAAGAACAGGTTTGATAGGGTTGGAGAAGCAGGAGAGACAGGCATGGGAAGATGGAAGGGACTTAGAGAGGGAAGGGCCTTGACTCTGACTTTCTCAGGAAACACCTCTCTCTCCTGCAGTAAATAGGTGGCCGCTGAGTTCTCCTTCAATGCTGTCTCTGAGTTGCGAAGGTCGACAAAGAAAGTGAGGGGTGAATCTTGGGAATCCTTTTCCTTCCTTCTCTACTGTGGCTTATTGTGCTCTGAGCCATGGGTGAAGACTGTTGTTTACTCCAACCTCCTCAACACTGCACAGAGTGGAAAGACACCTTTCTTCTCCTGTCAGACTTTGATCTCTGCGTTCTCTCCTCACTTGTGGCACTTTGCCCAGAGCTCAGAAATGCCTCAGAGGACAGGATACTGTGTGACCCCGAGGTGCCTCTGACTTGCTGGTTAGTTTATGGGCAGCTATGCCACATGGATGAAGGTCCTACTGTGAAATCACCTTTCTCCCACTCTGCATCTATGTGATTTTTAAAAACACTTTTAGCTTTCTTTCAGGCAGACATTCAGACTGAGCACGTCTACTAAAAGCAGCCAACTGTTTTTCAAAACAAGAAGAGGGTCTTGCTGGGAGAAATTGGCAAGGAGAAGCTCCCGCAAAACAGTTCTGGGCTTCAAGATGCCCCTAAAGGCCATTGTGGGCACACACATCCACAAGTAATGTCCCTTTACCAGAAACATCTCTGTCTGAGGGCAGATCCTGATGAAGACACAGAGGATCATTGTCACCTGTCAGGACTATCTCCATTATGTGCACGAGTACGATCACTTGGAGAAGCACCATAAGAACATGTCCATGCACCTGTTCCTTGCATCAGGGATGTTCAGATGGATGACCTTGTCACAGGGGGTGAGTTCTGGCCCCTGAGCAAGATGTTGCACTTCAATGTGTTCAGGGTAATCAAGGCCGCTGGATGACACCAAGAAGAATGCTGAGATTGGATGTCTGCCTCCTCCCCCAAATGAAGTAATTTCCCCATTCTAAAAAAACCTACACTTTCAATGGGTTCTTTGTTTAATTTCAATAAGAACTATCAAACTTTTAAAAATATCAACACTGCAAAGGATTGCATAATAATAAAGAAATATTCCTCCTATTCTACCTTCCCCATACCTGGGTATGGTAAAATACAACCCCTATACCACAAATGGTAGCAAAATGTATGTATTCTGTTACCCTCTTTGTACAGATGAGCCTGGAGGAGTGGGGAGACCACTTGATTTTCTAGGGACTCTTAGACTCTTCATGTGTGGTTCATTTCTGAGATCAAACATAGGACAACATTTTTGTCCTTGTTGTTTTGTCGCATTTCAAACATTCCTCCCTAGAGAAATCTTTGGAACCTATTTCTTGCCATCCTATTTTCACATTCTAAACCCAAAACGTCTTTTTTAGTTTATTGATAATAACATCAAACAGGGCAGGAATGGGATCATAGCTCTGTGGCCCTCCCGGGAAGTGACTTCATTTCCATCAACTCCATAAATTGACAGATTATGAATCTTTCTGATGATCCTATTGTCTCTGAAGATACTGTGGGATGAATTAATAACCTCTTCCTCCTACCTCCCCTTCCCCCGCATTGATCCCTTCTAGTAGAGAGAGGCCTGGAATAATAATAATACTTGGAATTTGCTCTTTGGTGGTAAAGTGAACAAGAGAGCAACTCTTTTGGTTTTTTTGTATATATTGGTTCTTCCTAGGGTTTACATTGAACAATTCAACCTTGTCCAGGAAAAAATCATGTTTTCCCAATAGTATACTTGATCACATGCTCTGTTACTTCAATCCACGTGATTTACAGACCTTATACCTTTTGACAACAATGGCATTCCTTTTAGTATTCCCACCTTATAACCTTACAAGTAAGAATACCACCTTGTAACCTTGTTCTCTCCTCTTTCCCTTCTTTGTTAAGTAAAAATGAAAGGGTTATTTTGGTTGACAAGCACTAGCTAAGCTTGGTTCACTCCTTCAAGATACCCTTTCACAATGAAAATAAATGTTATTTTGATGTATAAATGCTATATTGGAGAGTTTTCTTCATATGTCTTTTATTTGGCTGTTTTTTAGTTTTAGTTTTTAATTGACACTTTGTGATTACATATTTGTGGAATACAAGTTGATGTTTCAATACATATATTTACTGTATTGTATAATGATCAAGTCAGGGTATTTAGCATGACCACAACCACAAACCTTATGCATTTATCATTTCTTTGTGGCGAGGACATACAAAACCCAGAGAGCAACTCTCAGCAGCAAGTGTGTGTGTGTGTGTGTTTGTGTTTTTTTGCAATTCAGCCAGATTCAGGTTATTAGACATGGCCAGAAGTTCCTTCCAAACCCAATAATAGAATGTATGCTGCTTTTTGTTGGGAGAATTGCTTCAGAGGTGACTTAGGAAAGAAAGACTGCTAGATAGGTTAACCTGGACCTGGAATTTGGGGTGCAAAACAGTTCTTGCTCATAGGCCTAGAAAAGTGGTTCTCAACTGGGGGTAATTTTTCCCCTGGGGGATATCTAGCAATGTTTGGAGGGATTTTTTGTTTGTTGCTTACACCTGGGGAGTAGAGGCTTGCTACTGGTGTCTCTTATATGGAGGCCAGGGATACTGCTAAACATCGCTCAATGCACAAGGTAGTCCTCCTTCCCCCAAAACAGTTCTCCACCTCCAAATGTCAATAGTGCCAGGTTGAGAAATGCTGGTCTAGAATTTATCCTATTCTAAAACTTGCACCATTAGTGTGGGGACTGGGCCAAAAATATGTATCTGGTCAAACTCTGGGTCACAGCCCTAAAGATTCTGACTTTCTGATTTCACTGGTCAGGGGTATAGCCCGAGGTGGTATTTTCATGAAGCTCCCCCAGTTCCCTATACATACAGGAATGAGCACCACTCCCTGGAGAGTCTGGTATGATGGAGGTCACGGAAGAGCCTCACCTCCTCCGCTTTTTTGTAACTGGAGAATTATTCAAGGATTGTTGGCTCCCTGAGAAGGTAGCAGCAGTGGAGAAACCTGCAGGAGAAGGAGCAAAGTCCTCTCAAGCGCTACAGAGATGGAAGGAAGTTCAAGTCTAAGGCATTTGTGAGAATTGGGGTATAGCCACCCCTTCTGGATAAACACTTTGGACAAACCTCCTGGGTGAGTTCTCCAGGCATGTCTGCCTTGCTAACTGTCCAGACCACTGTGGAAAAGAGAAAAGTGGCCTTCTATAGTGGATGTGGCAAGACAGAGGACTCTGTGACCCCAGAGGTAGCTGTAGTTTGGTTCCCACTTGCCCCTTCTTCCAGGCACCTTTGTGGAGTGCCCAAACTGTATAACCTAATGCAGCAGCCCCAGTAGGAATTTGCCTTAGCTAAGATCTGCCTGGGGCAGCAAAGGAGCTGGTAGATACTGCCTTATATTACAGGTTTTCTCAAAGGAATACAAAACCAAAAAACCCCCAAACATGTAAGGCTTTCTCAAATGCCTCAAAGAAAACAGAGCCAGCCTGCAGGCAGCCTAGAAACCCTATTCTGGTGCCTGAATCCAACAATGCCAGGTCACTGGGTGGTGTCTTTGGCATGGTCGAGAACAACTGAGGACATAAGGGGATCTGGCCACAGGAAGCTACAGCTGAGTCCCTGAGCCTGTCAGTGAGAAGGGGAACTTTTTTTGCCCGTGCTCTACCGTCAGCTCAACTTGGTAGGAGAACCTGACGTCCCATCCCAAACCGCAGCACAGCAGGCACACATCATCTGGTCCAGCCCTTGATTTAATTCTTTGCAAAAAAGAAGCACACAAAAAAACTGTAGTGTGGACTTTGGTGCCGGCAGAACCACACACTTCCAGTCCTCACTCTGCCAGTAACCGGGCGAACCTCGGCAAGTTTCTAAGCTTCAGTTTCTTCTTGTATAAAGTGAGCATCGTAATAGTGAACTTGGGGCGCGGTCGTGGGGGTTGAAACAGAAATTGGGCCGTAATATCCAGCAGCAATGGGCCGCTCTAGAGCCCCTTGGTGGTCCCTTCTTTTGCTGTGTGACTCACGGAGCTTTCTGTGCAGATGGCATCCTTCTGGACCTTGGAGATCTGTGAGGTGGTTCAGCCACCAATGAATGCATTCAGGGTGAGAGGACACTCAAATGGAGCACAGAAAGACACTCTCTATTTCAGTTTGCTGGGACACGTCCACGGCGCTCTCTGCCTCTGGGGCGACAGCTTCGTTTCCAGAGCAGCACTGGCACAAACGGAGGGGGCGGGTGGGCCTGAGCCCCGAATTTCACAGCGTTCCGGGGAGGCGGAGGAAGGAGGGCAGGCCCCAGGCGGGAAGGAGGGAGGAAAAAAAGCGAGAGGAGGAGTTTTCCAGCCCGGCCTTCACCCACTCGCAGCGCAGCCCCTTGGTCTCCTCGGTCTCCTCCCGCCCCCTGCGAGTGCGCTACGCTGCCCAGCTGAGCGAGGCGCCGGCTGGCCATGGGGAGCCCCGCTCTCCGGCCCGTGCTGCTGCTGCCGCCTGTGCTGCTTCTGCTGCTGCTGTTGTGTGTCCCGCCGAGTCGTGGCTTCCCAGGTACGAGCCCGAGGCGGGGCTGCCTCCCCAGCCGGGCGCCTAGGCAGGGGGCACCCCAGGAGCCGCCGCTGGGACGCTTCGCTTGGGGATCCAGGGAGGTGCGGGGGGCGCGCATTGTTTGAGCCGAACTTGTCTTTCGCAGCCTTCAGGAAGGGTGACGCCGAGCGGGTCTCCCTTCTGGGCAGACGGAGGGAGAACCGACTGTCCCAACTGCGGGAGCCAGGCGCCCTCTCGGTGCTGGGAGCCCGAGCACCCTCTGCGTAGAGGGTTCCAGGGTTCCAAGTACACCCTCGTTGGCGTAGGTGGCTGGAAGGGAAAGTTTGGTGGCGGCTAGGTTGCTACTTTCTCACACTCAGAATTTTGCGTCTCACACCATTGCTCACGGCCAGGGTCCGGGAGGCTGGCAGCCTGTCTTGGAGGAAGCCCCTCCTACCTCGCGCTCGAGGTCCCAGGCCGCCCGCTGGGGCCACAGGGAACTAGCCACTGTACAGCGACTCTAGTGGACAGCGCGGGCGGGGCCTCCCCTCATCCCCTGACCCCCCCTGCTGGGGATTCCGAGAAAGTCTGCGCCTCTGGGGAAGCCTTGCCAGCTGAACGCGATGACATGTGGCATGCACTTGGTTAGCCCCAGGGGAAGAGGAAGACGAGCCCTCTCTGCTGGGCCGAGGGAGGGGCTTCTTGTTCCTGGAGGGTGTGGTCCTTACCCTGTAAGGGGACCCTGGTGTTTCTCCGGGCTTTCAGGGTGTGGGCAAAATCTTCTTTGGAGATGCGCTGTATAAAGCCCCACCTAACTTCCTCACTGGAGTCTTAGATTAGGGAAGACCTTCAGAGCAGCGGAGGAACGCGCTACACCTCCCTGTTGCCTCAAAATGGAGTGCAAATCCGTGGACACGTTTTAATTTAATGTTAATGGGCAAGGGGTGACGTGGACTATAAGGCGTGCAAATATTTGGCTTCGCGTTTGACTCTGGGCAGTTTAAATCTGGGCTCTGAGAAATGCACCAAGAGAGTTTTGGTCGAAGGATGGGAGATTCCCAGACAGCGTGCCTGGGAGATGTAGGGATGGCTGCTGAAAATTCTGCAAATCCCCAAATAAATGAATGAATAAAACAAATATGTAAATTAATAAACAGCAACATTTTGTCTTTTGACCTGACTCTTGGAAGTTTTAAGCTGGTTTGTAGGAACTGATTCAGGGCAAAATGGAAAGGAGACTTTATCCTTACCCGTAAGCAACTGCCTTTCCCATGGCATGTTGGTGGCCACCACACATGCCCCCTTTAGCAGGTATCAGGTTAAATGAATTTAGAGGGGAAGAGGAAGTTATTAAGTGGACCAGGAGCAGCTTTGGGGGAGCAGCTCAAGAAGGTGAGAAGCTGGAGGCAGCCTTTCTTGCTGAATTGAGAGGCACCTGTGAGCTACCATGGAACCCCAAGTTCTAGTTGAGCTTTTCTCAGCAGGGGGCCTTTCCTCCTTTCCCATATGACCTACCCCAGCTTCTCCCCTGCACTCCCTTCTCCTTTCTCTCAGCGTCTACCCTCAGGTAGGCCAGAGTCCAGCCACCCCCAATAGCATGGGTTTGCCATTTGGGGCACTCACTACTCTCATCTTTGGGGACCTATCCCTCCCTGGCTTTCCTGGCTTCCTCTGCCAGCCTACAGGCTGTCCCCAACTGGGAGCCACCATGTATCTCCACTGCTTCCTGACCTGTCTCCTGGCTCTGCTCAGACTACAAATGAGCCGAAGCTGATTGGAGCAGCTTGAGAAGCACGTCTCAAAAGAGCATCTTGGAAATGTGCTCTATGGGGGGTGTTTAATTCAAAGGAGGGGATTTCAGTCCAAGCCAGAGGTTTTGCAAGGTTGGGAAGGGGAAACTTTCTAGGCCTGTGGGTCCAGAGGCAAAATCCTGTCAGCCGAGTTCACCCTAAGAGTCAGGTGACAAATTTTAGAGATCATTTTAGGGGCATTCTCTTAACAAGTGAACATGTTTGAAGTAAAGGAGAAGGTGAAGAGGCCTTGAATAATCTGGACCTTCTGAAAGAGGGAGATGGGGATCTAAGGCCCCATCAACACCCTGATTATGTAACCATCTGAGCTTTAATAGCAAATCTGTCAGTCTGAGAATAAATTATTCCTATTCCCACTCCTACGTTGCTTTGAATTTGATGCAGCTTTTTTGGCCCTCTTACATGTTCTTTGCAGCCTACCAAAGATGCAGTGTCTATAAAAACACACATGAAACATATGGAAAGTTTGTAGCAGAGTTGTGTGGGTTTGATTATGTTTGTGTGGTTATAAGAGATGAGACTTTTGATTCTGTTCTTAAATGAACTCTTGAAACCTTATTCGCATGTAATATTTTGTATTTTGATTTATTTATTTATTTATTTATTTATCTTTTTGAGACACAGCCTCAAGCTGTCGCCCTGGGTAGAGTGCTATGGTATCACAGCTCACAGCAACCTCCAACTCCTGGGCTTAAGCGATTCTCTTGCCTCTGCCTCCCACATAGTTGGGACTAGAAGCTCCCACCACAACGCCCAGCTATTTTTTGGTTGCAGCCGTCATTGTTGTTTGGCGGGCCGGGGCTGGATTCGAACCCGCCAGCTCAGGTGTATGTGGCTGGCGCCTTAGCCGCTTGAGTCATGGGCACTGAGCCTGCATGTAATATTTTGGAGGTTCACTCCACCTCCTGCCTCAGACAAGACTGAAGATAGAGAATGAGTGCTATGGCTTCTAAAAAAGTCTTTGCGAATGTTATGTCAGGAGAAAACTGGAAAATAGTGTGGTTTCACTAGTCAGGAAAACAGAGTAAGGTTTGCAAAAAGCCAAACTAGACCACATCAGCCAAAGCAGTCTTCTGAAATGCCCTATTTGGTGGTAAATATTTGGAACCGAGCACCTGGATCAGGATATACAATTAAGGTCTCACCGGGGACAGGATAGAAATTTCTATGTGGATTTAAACGTGTAATCAGCTGACAAAATGACTTGGCAACAAAAAGGAGATCTGCTGGGAAGAGCAAGACATTTCACCTAGCATTTTCTTCATTGATAACATGTTTAGTACAGTGTATTGTTGTCACTGCTTCTCATTTCACAGATTGAGAGCTGAATGAGACAGCAGAAACCTTCCTTAAAGCACCATCTTCAAACATTCCCACATCATCGGTCCTTGTGCCATAATGAAAGTACAGCCCTTCTTTTTAAGGTTCTTACTAGAACGTTTTCACTTTGGGTCTTGCTCATTCTAATTCATTTTACTTACTCAGGCTAGATAATTGTCAAGCACATTTATGTTAGTAGCATTGTATCCTAATACTTCTCTCCTCAAAACCTTAGAGTAACATCTCCCTGTTCTCGCTCAAGTTAAGTAGAAAGTTCTCGGATGCTTTCAGGGGGCTATATCATTAGTCTGATTCCAGCCAGATTTTCCAATGCTTCTCCCCCAGGTTCCTAAAATCCAGCCAAAATAGATTACCTGTCTTTATTGAACTTGAGCTACAGTTTCTTCCTTGGAGAATGCTGCTTCCTGCACTTGGAATGCCTCCCCCTAGCCATTTGTCTGTTTAAATTCTGCTCATCATCCAGCAATACCCCACAATGATGAAAACTTTCCTTGATCCCGCACATGGGAAGCCGTTTACCTTCCATTTAACACTCATCCCTAATTCATTTCATGTCTCTCTTGTGGCATTTATTACACATGGCATTCATTATTTATGCATTCTTCTTCCTTCTCCTCTTAGATCCTGAGCCCTTTAAGGAAGAGGCTGTTCTATGTCTTACCCTTATTTGTCTTTCCCACGGTGCCTAACAGAGCACCTTGTGCCAAGTGGATATTTGTGCTTATTGAATTAACAATTCCCTGGAACTCCAGTGATGGGTATTGGATAGGAATGGACCCGAGAGTAACATGTGCAGAGGTAAACAGAGCCTTGTGCCACTATGAATCTGCATACATAGAAACTGTGGATTGCTGGCTACAGAGGTTGCTGTGAAATCCATGAACACTCTGTTTAAGCAATAACCTTCTCTGTTGGGGACGGGTGTAAGACGAGAGAGACTGACTACAGCCACAAGCTGGAGTTTGCATTTATTATTTTTGTTGGCCACTTTGCTCTGGGCCTTTCCAAAGTGGTTGAATGGTTTCCTTAGTAAATGCAACTGTGTGGGGCTACATCAGTTCCCCTCTCAGAGAACACAACTGACATTGGTAATTGAAAGCGAAGAGAGAATTTAAACAGAAGATTTACTTTTGCCAGGCTATAGTATAGTATGAAATTTGTAGCAGGCAAGTTATGATTCATATTCAGGTTAAAGATTCACTTCCAAAATAGCACTTTGAATAGTAACTTCTCCTGAGTTCCAGCTATAGAGAGCTTCTTGAGCCAGCCTCTCCGTTCTTGACTGTGTAATTTCTTCACTACTAACTTCTATGAGCCATTCGTTTATGGGGGAGGGTGGTCTTTATTTTATTTTATTTTTACATATACATGTGTTAATTAGGTTTCCACTTTTTGCCTTCACAGAATTTAAAAGGCTTAAAATTTAACAACAATAACAATGTTTAAGATAAGGACTAGAAACAAAAACCACGTAAAGAATGAACGAAGATAAATACATTCAGAAAAGAAAACAGACGATTACTGCATCAAAATATTAAGCAATATTAGTAATAATAATGCCAAGAAAGTAACGTTCACATTGTCAAAGATATTATCGAGTGCTTTGATTATGAGGCTCAGTATGAAGTCATCAGTTAACAAAAAAAAGGAAAGAAAATAGTGACTAATTCTCACATAAATAGGATTCAATTTTGACCAAAGTACATTGCTTAAACATTAATTTTTAATTCAACTTGTTGATATGTTGTTTGGGATATTGCATCCTCACTTATAAGTGAAATATGTTTGTAATTTCCCTTTATAACAATATATTTTCTCCAATTTCAATATCAGGTATATGTAGATCAAGCAGAATGATTTTGAAATCTTTTTTCTTTTTCTATTGTCTATAGGATTTGGCATGATCTGTTTTTTGAAACTCTCCTTTACTTTTATTTGTATGGTATTAGTTGTTTATATTTTTGAGACTTTGGGAAAAAAATAAGCAGTTAACTGACGACTTCATGCTGAGCCTCAGAGTCAAAGCACTCTATAATGTCTCATTTGACAATGTATACGTTGCTTTCTTGGCATTATTATAGCTAATATTGATTGATATTTTGATGCAGTAATCGTCTTTTTTCTTTTCTGAATGTATTAAAAAAATCAAAAACAGAACATGGAACACATTAGTTATCTAATGCTGCATAATAAATTACCACAAAACATAGCAACCTAAACATATTATTTCACACATTCTGAGGTCAAGAATCGGAGAATGGCTGAGTTGGGTAGTTCCAGCCTTATCTGGACTCTGTCATGAGATTGGAGTCAAGCTGTCAGCCAGGGCTTTAGTCTCATCTGAATGTTTAGTTGAGGGAGGATGCACCTCAAAGCTCATTCGTGTGGTGTGGGCAGGCCTCTGGTTTTCACCAGTTGTTTCTGGAGACTCTAGTTCCTCTTCATATGTATATAGGGATATATGGGTATGGGTGTAGCTCTAAACTATCTGAGTGAATGCACAACAAATAACTTCCCCTATTTCTGCTACATATTCTTCATCACAAAATAAAGCCTGGTACAATGTGGAAAAGGAACCACAACAGTATGTGAATACCAAGAGTATTGGTATATGAATACCAAGATTGAATGCTAAGACCTGTCATCTTCTGGCTCTCACACAGAACTTAGAATTTTCCTTTTCTCCTTCAAAGCCCTGGCAGGAGACATGAGAGTAACAGTGGAGTTCGCCACAATGAAGGTTTTTGACCTTCAGGGTAGGGAGGTTGGTGGTAATTTCTTGAGATAGAGCTTCATAATTGGGGTGATTTGTGGGCCTCTGACCCTCTCAGGAGAAATGAAATAATGGAAGTAGCTTCCATCTGGTGGGCTCCATGAACTGCAGGTCCTGATGAGAATTCCTCTGTAGGGTCTGGGTATCTGTATGTTATTCACTGCTCCCTCCTGCACCTTTCCATCTGAGAAGCAGGCATCCATCTGGGACCCTGTGAGGATTCCACACAAGTGGAATTTTAATAGTCTACCTCTGTAACAGAGGTAAACCAGGGCTAACTTGGCTTAAAGCATAATCTTCACTCAAAAAGTTTTTTAAAGGAAAAGAATTTTTAAAATATATAGAGAGAACTCTCCATTGATTTTTTTTTTTTTTTTCCCAAGTTTGTTACCTGAAATATGCCAACATCTCAGACATTTTGCCTCCCAACCGAGGGTCAAAGGAGCCCTGCCTCATCCTGCTCACAAAGAGATCCACAATAGTCCACAATAGCTGAAAGAATTTGCTATCCCAGGGAGTCTTGGCCAATGAGGGCTGAAAGAATCTGCTTGAGAAATACTTCCTTTGGGGATGTCCATCACTCTCAAGAATGTCCATGGGCTACTTTGGATTTTTTTCTTTCCTCTTCCACTCACAGGAACCATCCAAAAGGCCCTTTGAATTCTTGGTTCTTCATCATTTTATCCTATAATTATGTCCCTTGGGTTTAGACATAGAAGTTTTTAACATCTTCAGGCTTTTTTTCAGCCAGGCATCTTCTGTGATCTCTAATATCACATAGAAATCCAGCTCAAGGAGGGCCATAGAGGTCATTCAGTGAGTATTCCTGTTGATAAAGGAGCTAACAGATGCTCAGAAAGGAAAGCTACCTGCCCAATGTACCAGCAAACTTGAGAGCTCATATAAGAATCCAAGTCTCCTGACGTATAGCCCAGCTCTCTGGCCCTTCTCTGGCTGGCTACACTCACAGTGCATACCTTCCTGTCCTCAATTTGTCCCTCTTTCCATGATCCTTGACTCAAGAGTGAAGCCACAATTTCTCCTGTCTGACAAATGTACTAAATCAGCTTGTTTTCTGCTTTCATCAGATTTGTTTTCTCCGCATACACTTTCATCCAACGCCATGAAAAAAATCAAGAATTCCTGGAAGATGCCGTAACTGGCTCTGAATCATCCTGCCTCTTTTTTCCAATTACCTTTCCAGCAGTAGAGCCAGCAATGCCAGATCGACCTCCCAAAGCCCACTCAGCAGATCGGTTGGCCTGCTCTCCGCTACCCTCCTCCACTTCCCCAAATCCCATTGGAGGAGACGTGAAGGATGATTCCCATAGGTGCAGGGACGTGCTCCCATTCCAAACAGGAGCCCTTCCACCCAAACAATGTTGACTCTTTCATTAATTTCATTGGCTTAATTCTTCTCCATGTCAGTTCGTAATGGGATTATTTTGAAAGATGACAAACTATTCATATGTTTATCTCAAGAATAAACAGGTAATAACACACAAGAAGTTTTTGAAAAAGAAGAGCAATAAAAGGAGATTTTCTCTTAATGTTAAAAGATTACAAAAGTCAAAGAAGACAATGAGAAGGCAGTAAGTTTGAGGATGAGATCTGCCCACTGTTGAGATATGGATATACTTGGGCATAAAGACTAATAACTCGTTGGAAATGCAATTCTGAAATATTTTACATGGGGGTGGTAGAAAAGATAGATGAAAAGTCACAATTCATGCCTGGTGCCTGGCTCAGATTCTGGACCCTGGTATAAGCCCCATGGTGACAGGGCTACAGGTCGTGGGACTGTGGTAGAGAAGAGAACACAGCACGTCTCTCCTTGTTGGAGACACCTGGCCGGGTTTCAGTGCAGGCAGGACCACGTGAAATGCTGCAGTGCCCTGGTACCTTGCAGTCACAGGTTCTGAAGGTGTGAGGCAGGTGTTTGCCACAGACTCCACACAATCTTAGAGAAAGTATTGCAAACAGGTCCGCAAAAATCTTTATAGGAGGATGTATTAAGGGGTTGGGCAAGAAAGCAAGAATGTGAGAGGATTATTCAAAAACCTGAAAATAACCCTCCCCACACACACTCCCTCCCAGAGGTAAGGGGATAAGAATTTCTGCATTATGTAGGGGATAGGAATTTCTGGATGAGGCAAGAGTCACTTATCTCTTTGGAGACAAGGCAGGAGTCACTTATCTCTACCATGGTACCACGGTACCCAAATCCTCATTTAACTGGAGCAACCTAAGAATGCAATACAAAAGGAAGCAGCCTGTGTCACCTACAGCACAGCGTGAAATACTTAGCAATAGTAATTGGGTGATTCAGATTCATTGTCTTATTAATAAGCTGTCAGCCAGGGCTTTAGTCTCATCTGAATGTTCAGTTGAGAGAGGATGCACCTCTCTCAATATTTCCTATTACTATTACTCTTTGATACAGACAGTTCCCATTTATAGTTTCTTTTAAGAAAAAAGATTCATACGTAACATTGTAAAGAATTTAAAAAGTTAGAAAATGCCCAAGTAATTCTAAATTGGGTTATATATTATATTAGTTTCCTAGAGCTGGCATAACAACTGGATGGCTTTAAAACAAGAAAAATTTATTTTCTCATAGTTGTGGAAGCTAAAGTCAATGATCAAGGTATCAGCAAAGGCACACTCCATCTGCGACTCTGGATAGGCTCCCTCCGATCTCTTTCAGCCTTCTGCTGGTGGCTGTCAGTCACTGGCTTTCTTTGGTTCGCAGCTGTATTGTTCCAGTCCCTTGGAACAAGGCATTCTCCCTGTGTGTCTGTTGTTATACAGCCTTTTCATCTTACAAAAAGACCAGTCATATTGGATTAGAACCCCTCTACAGACCTCATCTTCACCTAATTATATCTGCAAATAGCCCATTTCCAAATTTACAGGTCTTGGGGATGAGGATTTCAATATACCCTTTTAAGGAAACGCAATTTAACCTAAACCAAGTATCTGATGACACGTATGAGGTCAGATAACTAAGTTTGCAAACTCATCTTAGGAAAAATGCCACATACCTCATTGCTAAACATCACTATGGTCATCAGATAGGCAAGGGGAGTACTTCAAAAGTGACTGTAGTGATATTCAGCAATGAGGTACGTAGCACTTTTTTCTAGGGTGAGTTTGCAAACTTGATTGTCCAACCTCACGTGGTGGAACATGCTCTATCAAAAGCAAGACTGTGAAATGAATCTGTGTTGTTGGACATCAGGCTAGAAGGATAGTGGTAACTCCTGGGGGAGGATGATGACTGGAAAGAGCTATTTAGGGGACTCTTGGGGTGTCCATAATATTCTATTTCTTAATCTGGTGGCTCGTGACATGGGTAGGTTTAGTTAGTAAAAATCCATCCAGCTGTGTACTTTTGAAATGTGCACTTTTCTGAATATACAGTAGCTTCAAGGAAAAGTTAATTAGGCCTTTTCCATGGTGCTGTAAAAGTATAATAACTGACATGGAAAGATAGTCCAGATATATAACCAGAAGGAAAACATCAGGCAGCAAAATCATATTGCAATATGATTCCACTTGGAGAATACGGATACATACATACATCCATGGGAGAAATGTCTGGAGGGACAAAGCAAACTGCCAACGTTCAGATCGGAGTGGAAAGAAAATG
>CAUYRH010112303.1:0-19167 GCA_963574655.1 Perodicticus potto
CACCATGTGATCTCTGTAATGCTCTCCTCACCTTCTGTCATGAGTAGAAGCAGCCTGAGACTCTCGCCAAAGGCAAATGTTCAATCTAGAGTTTTCCAGCCATCAGAATTTTCAGCAAAATAAACCTTTTTTCTTTATGAATTACCCCTTCTCAGGTATTCATTTATAGCAATACAAAATGGACTAAGATAGTTTCCCATTCCAAATGGGAGCAACAGAAAAGAAGAAAAGAGAAATAGGTTCCAAGTCAGTTCAAAATATAACAAGGAAGTCAATACTAAACCCTAAGGCTTAAGAATATCTCCTTGACTCCATGTCCTGCCTTCTGTGCCTCCACACTGCCTCCACAGTGGGTGGAGGTTGGGCCCTTAAGACTTTGGGCAAACCCACCTCCATGGTTTTGCTGGGCTCTGTCTACTCAGCAGCCCTTGTTTCAGGCTGGTGTTTCACACTCCACAGCTCTTGGAGTATCTGGGGTGGCCACGCCCCATGGCCAAACTAGGCAATGCCCTCTGTGATGGCTCCACCACTGTGGCAGGCCTCTGCAGCATCCTCTGAAATCTTGGTGGAGTCAGCAATGTCTTCACAGCTCACACATTTGACATGTTTGCAGAATTAGCACCATGTGAACACTGTTGAAAATCCCTACTCTCAATACCAACATCTGTATTAGGCAGAGTTCTCCAGAGAGACAGAACCAATAGGATTAATATATGGATAAACATATGAGATGATATTTATTAGGAAATTGTGAAATTATAGAGGCTGAGAGGTCTCAGGACAGGACATGTACAAGCTGGAAGCCCAGAGGGGTTGGTAGCAAGGCTCAGTCCAAGTCCAAAGGCCTCAGAACCTGGAAAGCTGAGGTGTAGCTCTTAGTCCAAGGCTGAAAACCAGGGAAACTCAGGGGCACTGGACCAGTCCTGGAGTCCAAAGACCAGAGAATCTGGAGTTCTGATGTCCAAGTGCAAAAGAAGAAATGTACCCTAGCTTCAGGAGAGAAAGAGAATTCACGTTTCCTCTGCCTGTTCATTCTGTCTGGGCTCCCAGATAATTAAATGTTGCCTGCCCACAATGAGGACAGGTTGTCCCCACTCAGGCCAAGCTTCTCTGGAAACACCCTTACAGGCATACCCAGAAACAATGCTTCACCAGTCCTTCAAGTGCCCCTAGACTCAGTCAAATTGTCCCATAAAATTAAGCATTCAATCATGAAAACTGTGCAAACGTGACTGTATAATATAAAATAATGAAGAACTGCATATTGAGCCACTAAAATATTGATTCATATAACTAAAATCCAATAAAGCTAAATGCTTGGCTTGGTGCCCGTAGCTGAAGCAGCTAAGGTGCCAGCCACATACACCAGAGCTTGTGGGTTCAAATCCAGCCCAGGCCTGCCAAACAACAATGATAACTACAACCAAACAGTAGCTGGGCATTGTGGTGGGTGCCTGTTGTCCCAGCTACTTGGGAGGCTGAGGCAAGAGGATCACTTAAGCCCAGGAGTTGGAGGTTGCTGTGAGCTGTGATGCCATGGCACTGTACCCCAGGCGACAGCTTAAGACTTTGGCTGAAAAAAAAAAAAACTAAATGTTTATGCACTGATATAAATCATTCAAAGACTTAAGTTATTGTGTACTTTCAAGGTAAATAGTTAACTGCTTAATATAGTTTAATAGTTAACAGTAATTATTGTAATTCTACCTTTTATATACTTTTAATGGAAAGGGTAATGTCTCCAAAGGAGGAAAATTATACACAGAAATTATTTACTCCTAAGCAAAAACTAAATTAAAAAAAAATAAAAAGATGAACTATCCTTAGGGGAACTTGATTGCACCAGGCTTTCTTATATATCCTAGGTTCCCGTAGATAATAGGCTATTAGGAAAAGAAACATTGAATAACCAGGTAACTCAATGCCAAAGTTACTGCCCAATTATAACAATTGTGTTTGTCTATATGTTCTGCATTTTTCATTAATTCTTCCTTATTTTAACCTCCTATTCAATATTTTCTTACTGTATTTTTACCTTTTCCTTCAATATTATCATGCATATTTCATGTGTTCCTTCAAGTTCGTTCAAATAATTGTGGACAGGGATATATATAAATAAGTAAATAAAATACTAGGGTAGGCCTTCCTATTCAGAGAAGAAATCATTCTTATTCAATTTCTCATCATTTGCAATTTGGAGGCTAAATGATTTGAATTTATAAAAAAAAAATATAGAAGTTTTTATTCTGTCCCAATGACATGAAAACAAAAACAGACTTATTCCTTTGTGACTTTTTGCCCAAAACAATTCTCCTGCTCCAGAGAATGTGAATCCTGATGTAGACCTGGTCTGGAACATGGAAGATAAAATATGAGGTCTGAGTTAGAGGCTTCCATTTTGCTTCAATTTTTTTCCCTCTGAACAGTTAAGAAAAGAATTGTTCTATATGCCTTCAGAAGCAAAAGGCATATAGTCCAGTGGCTGACATTTACAAAACACTTGGGAAATAATTGGTGAATACATTCATTGTGATTGAATTAACAGCTGAATGAATATTGTCTTCCTTAATAAATGTATAGTATGCTGTGGTAGGTACAAAGGGTACAATGTTTTGATTAGACAAGATGAATAAATTCAGGAGATGTATTAGACAAAGTGATGACTATAGCTCATATTAATGTATTGCATCGTTAAAAATTGCTAAAAAATTAGATCTTAAGTGTTGTCACCACAAAAAAACTATGGGAGGAGATGAAGGTATTTGTTAGCTTAATTTAATCATTTCATAATGTATCAAAATATCATGGTGTACACCATAAATATGAACAGTGTGTATTTGTCAATTATACATTAATAAACCTTGGGAAATATTTTAAATTTATCCTGATTTGAGGGGTATAAGGTTTCTTAAGGTAATTTGATTGGAAGCTACATCCTGAAAATAAGTGAAACTTTAATAAGCATCTATGGAAAGGGGGAAATGGTTTCACATATACAAGGCACAGCCTGAGCAAAGGTGCAGAGGTAATGAAATCTGGGAATCGTGGAAGCCCCCAGAGCTGAATTTGGCCTGTACTTCTATGCCAGTTGATGAATGGGTTGTGTCCCAAGCTTACGAAGTGCCCCACCCACAAAACTCAAACCACTCCCCCACGACTTCCCCACCTCTTAGTCAACATCAATGCCCCAAAACTAAAGGATTCACACATGCTAGGCAGGAGCGACCAAACCCTGTACACATTCCCAAAAATGTACTGAGCACAGAGCATGTGCCAGGCATCACTAAGGACCCTAAGCATGCGCTGTAACAGGAAAGCAAAAAAATAAAAGATCGAGTATATTAGTGCTCAGCACAAAGGATAAAGCATAAATAAGAGACTGCAGTCAGCACCTGACAAAGGTGCAGTCAGCACCTGACAAAGCCTGGCCTTGATGGGGAAAATCTCAGCACGGCTCAATGCCAGGCTCCACCTGCCTCTGGCCGGTGGACCAAGACTTCCGGTGGTACCTGAAGATGAAATGTGGCAACTGTGGTGAGGATTCGAGGAACTGGCACTGCTTCTGGCTGATGGACAGTGCAGCACTGAAGGAAGACACGGCAGCTCCTCCTCCAAGGACCAGAGGAGAGAGGTGGCCACATAGCACAGCTCCACAGAGATTTTGAGCAGCACCATCAAATTTTATAGTGCTGAAGACAGTGAAAAGTTCAAGGCCATAGTAAAGTTTGAGTTCTGAAACCTCAAACCTCTTGATTTTCAGCCCCAGGATGGGTTTGCTGCTGGGGGTATGAAGTCAGGTACCATCTTCAATGACATCAATCTGTAGGAGGACTGGACAAAAAGGCTTAGGGAGTCTGTGGGGATCAGTGAGGTCACCCACTAGTTTTGGAGGTTCTGTGCTTAATGCCTGTAGACTTGGGTCTAAGAACTGAGACGGGGAAAGGTGTCCCCACAGAAGAACCCACTAAAGTTGTCTGTTCCTCCCCATCTCCCGGAAGCTGTATCAAACCCTCACTTTATATATGTTGGGTTCTGTCACAGCCTCTGTCCCCACCAGAAAAGTCCATGTTCATGTTGCACAGGTGCATGGAGGTGGGTCAGGTCTCAGCCATTCCATCCATAAGTAAGAGTTCACACTGGAGGTCTCTGACTGTGGGGTGGCATCTTCCCACAGTTTAAAATCCTGCACCTGGTCGAATTTGCAAATATGCAGGTGTACACAGCTTCAAAGGGTTTTCCAGCTCTTGGGGAGCAGGCAAGTCAACCCAGCAGACCAAACGTGTCAAGGCTGATGGCACAAAGGCCAGCGGAGGCTGTGGAATGATGCCATGAGCCCGACAGTCAGGAACCAACACATTTTTTAGATCAGCTTGACTGGCAAACAAATCCAGGCATCCCTGTTAGCTAGTGTCACCTCACATTCTAAAGCTGTAAGGGAATTTAAAGGTCCACTTTTAGCATGAACCTGTTCCACAAAATTCCTGACAGAAAGTCATCTGGTGTCTGCTCTTTTACTGCGATGAGCATTCCCTTTCCCTCAAGGGAGCCAGTATATATATTCCTCCTAATGCTACATCGTACTCTATATCCCCTATATCTCCCTCTGTTGTTTCTGAGTTTTCCCCTGTGGTGACACTTAGTCTTCTGCCCTTGGACATCCCTATGTGAATGTGGCAGCCACTGTGCATTAAATTGTGTCCATCCAAAATTTATATGTTGGCGTCCTAACCCCCAGTACCTCAGAATATGACCTGATTTAGAAATTAGGTGGTTACAGATGTAGTTAGCCATGACAAGGTCATCCTAGAGCAGAGAGGGCCCCTCATCCTGCATGACTCATGGCCTTATAAGAAGGGGGATATGTGGAGACATGCACACACACAAGGAGAACGCCATGTGAAGGTGAAGGCAAAAATGGAGTGATGCTTCTATGAGCCGAGGAATGCCAAAGATTGCCAGCAAACCACCCAGCACTAAGTAAGGGGAGGTGCGGAACAGTATCCTCCTCACAGCTCTCAGAAGGAATCAACCCTTCCACCACCTTGGTCTTAAACACCTAGCCCCAGAAATGTGAGACAGTAAACTTTAGTTATTTATGCCACCCAGTTTGTGGTCCTTTTGCACAGCAGCCCCAGCATACTAACAGAGTACCCAATCCCCGAAAGTGTGGGGGCCTGGCTCCCTGGGTCTAAAGACCCTCAGGCCATGGACAGGGCTGCTCCAGGTACAGCCTGGTCACAAGGGGATGCTAGTGCCTTTATACCAGCAAATCCACCACTCGGAAACCTGTTACCAGGGACTTTATTTTTCCAATGTCCTGCTGAGGCCTAAAAATCTCTTAGAATTAAAATTTAGTTTTCTTAAAAACAAACAAAAGAACATAAATAAGAGAAAGGGGATACCAAGTACTGTGTGGGAAAAAATAGGGAAAATAGGAAAGGTTATTGAATAAATAAAGAACTTAAAACTTGAAAAATAGAAAAAGCAAAGTACTGTGTGGAGTATTGAAATTTTAAAGAGGCCAGGAGCGACCTCACAGCAGACACCAGGAAAAATCTGATAGTGGTACGGAGCTCACCCTGTGGATCTCAGAGAGAACTTTTCAGGCAGCTGGAACAAAAAATACAAAGTTTCTGAGGCAGAGAGAAATACACTTGTCCAATTAGAGGAACAGTGAGGAGGCCAGCATGGCCAGAGTGACCAACGTGGCAATAGGAAGAAGGCGATCCTTTGAAAGCTAATTGGCTCCAATCACGTAAAGTTAAAGACATCAGCTTTTACTCTGAGTTGGAAGCCACAGGCGAGATTTGAACAGATGATGGACAAGTCCTGACTTATATGAGCTCATTCTGGCTGTTTGCTGTGAATCCTGAAAGGCAAGAGCAGAATCCCAATGACAGTCAGGAAGCCAGTTTAGTAACTCAGTTGAGTGTGGTAGTGGTTTGGACCAGAGTAGAACAGTAAATGTGCTGATAAGAGGTCAAATTCTGCTTCATTCTGAATAATTGTTAGAATGGACTGGATGTGATCTAGAAGAGGAAGATACGGGTTAATGATGACACCAATATTTTGGAGTAAGCAGCTAAAAGAATTAAAAGAACACTAGATGAAAAGTTTCAGGAAAAATAGGTTTAGAGGGAAATATCAGGAGGTCTGCTTTGGACATGGTGAGTTTAAGGTATCTACTAGATATCTAAGGGGAGATGAGAGGTAGGCAGCTGGATACAAGGTTCCCCAATTTCAGGGTAAATTCCACCTGAAGATATAAATTGTGTTTTATCAGTGTACAAACAGTATAGAAAGCCATTGATCTGGGTATATCCCAGGGAAAGAGAGTAGATTAAAAAGAAAAGAGGCCTCCCTGGGGCACCTCCAGCTAAGAGACAGAGAAAGCATCCAGTAAAGGAGAACAAACATTCATCATGGGCAGCACCCTGGTGGCAAAGTGAAGAGTATTTCCAGGTCAGTGACAACTTGCTAAATGATACTGATGGGGCAAATAACATAGAGACTGAAAATTAAGATGACCATGGGGTTTAGCCATGGAGGTTACTGGTAAATACGATAAGAGCAGCTTCTTACCAGTAACTATGATAAGACTAGCTTTTTACTTGTTTTTACTTGTTTTACTTGTTTACTTTATTTGCAACTTTCTTCAGTGCCTTTCAAAGGCAATAGAATAATGACCTAATTTAAGTTACCCACAATGATGTCAGAAGGAAGTCTCATGACCTCATGTTGATAAGGGGGCAGAAGGTCATTGGCTTTGAAGAATCTACTCCAGAGACTTGACTCCAGGAGACATGAGGGTATTTTCTCCCCGACACCATGCTCTCCATGGACATTAAAGTTTTGAGTATGCTTCCCAAGTTGTCCTCTATCCTTCAAAAAGTCACTTATCTCATAAGAATAAATTTAGCTATGTCTTTCCTCATTACTAATTTGACTTATAAAACCCTTGGGATAATCAATTCCATTAATTTATTGCCCCTGTTCTACTGTGATCTGTCCTCTTTACCTCTCCTAGCCCTTCCAGTCTGGCAAGGGTCTCCAGTATGGACTAGCAAGACTGTTTAATAACTTCATGTTGGAATTATATAGTTATCATGTTCTTACATCATACCCAGACAGCTGTTGGGCTGCCTTCTGGTGAAAATGCACAATTATTTTGTATGTGCTTCACATAATGTTCTCTGTGTTGTTTCTTTCCTCATGATGTAAGACCCTATTGTGCTCTTAGATTACAATGTCAAGACAAGAGTAAATTAAGTAGTAGCCTAGAATAGTTTGCCCCTAAGTGCATTAAATAAATAATGCAGTATATAGGAAATATAAAGAAATAAATTGCAAGTGAAAAAATATTACACTAAATTTAAATTTTACCCCAACCACAAGTTAACCATAATGCTTGGTAGTGTTAATCAAAATGGAAGTATTAGGAACAAATTCGAACATACAGGTTTTCCTTTTCTTTTCCCCCTAGAGCCCTGAACTCCAGCAGTCTGACTTAATACCTGTGACGAATTAATCTCACAAAAAAAAGTGGAACAGAATCAAGAAATAGTGAAAAGATAAATGCGAAGGGTATAGAGCAAGATGGCCAAATAGAAATCTCCAGCCATCATCCCTCCATACAAATATCAAATACGACAACTATCTATACAAACAAGGACTTTCAGAGTAACCAAAAATGAGATGAGGAATCATATTACATGTGTTTAACATTATATCAAGGAAAGAGGCACTAAAGATAGCAGAAAAGATAATCTATGCCAACCCTTTCTCATCCCCCAAAAGTGCCACACTAGCACACCCAGGGGAGAATCTGTGTGTTATAGGGAGGGACAGCAAAGTGACTGGGAGGCTTTTAATTGAAACTCAGAGCCATCCTGGCACACAGGTCAGAATTCTGCTGCTGTCCACAGAGGAAACATTTGGACCTGCTGGGCCAAGGGAAATCCTCTGCCCCAAAGCCTATGTTTATGGTAGCCACACCACCAGCATAGAAAGAATAGCCTGGGCCTGTACTAAATTTGTAAGACAGTCAGGCCACAGGGCTGCAGTTCCTTAGGAAATTTCTATGACTGTGCTGGGTTGGAGACAGTTGACTTGGGGTTCACAAGACCTAGTGAGGCACCAGCAGCTGTGACCAGGCTATTTTCTGTGTCACCTGTCTCCAACTACAGGCAGTACAACACAGAGAGAGTCTTCTTCCACCTGAGGAAAGAAAAGGGAAGAGCTTAGCAGACTTCGTTTTGCAACTAGCTAAGCCACAATAAAATAAAGTACCAAGCAGACTCTGGAGTCCCGAGTCTAGGTCTTGGTTCCTGGATGTCATTTCTGGACCCAACTTGGGCCAAGAGGAAACATGTTACTTTGAAGGAAAAGTCCACTTCTGGCAGGATTCACGACCAGCTAACTACAGAGCCCTTGGACTTTGAATAAACATCAGAAGTAGCCAGGCAACACTCACCACTGGCTTTGGGTGAGAATGGTCTGGCTTCAAGTGTGATCTAGCACTGGTGGCCCTGAGGGAGTGCCCACATCTCTCCTATCTCAACTCCAGCAGCTCAGCACAAAGAATCAGGATAGAGAGTGAAACACTATGCCTGGTATTTCAAGGAAATCTCTTTTATCTTACCCAAGCTCACCAAGATGGTACCACCAGAAGTCTGTAAGAGTCATAGCATTACTTGGCTTGGGGAACACCCAGTGCCAGTATGGTGGCAGAGACCAGATACTTAGACAATGATACTCAATTCCCTTTGTGTATCTGGAAATTCTTCTTAAGAAGGATGTGTTTAAACAAGTTCAGACTGTGAAGATTGACCCTATCTCTTCAATTCCCAGATATCGACAAACATCCACAAGCATCAAGAGCATCTAGGAAAATGTGACCTCACCAAACAAACTAAATAAGATACCAGTGATAAATCCTAGATGATGAAGATAGGTGACCTTTCCCACAAAGAATTCAAAATAGTTGTCCTAAAGAAGCTCAACAAACTTCAAGGCAACACAGAAAAAGAACTCAGAAGCTTATCAGAGAAATATTTTTAATAGAGATTAAAATTATGAAACAAAATCAGGCAGAAATTTTATAGCTCAAATATCAATTGATGAACTAAAAAATGCATCAGTCTTTCAACAGTATAACTGACCAAGCAAAAGAAAGAATTAGGGAACTCTAAGACAGACTATTTGAAAATACACAGTCAGAAGAGAAGAAAGGAAAAAGAATAATTAAAAATGAAGGTACTCTACAAGATCAAGAAAGAGCTTTGAAAGAGCAAATCTAAGAGCTATTGGCCTTAAAGAGAAGGTAAAGAGATTGGGGTAAGAAGTTTATTCAAAAAGTAATAACATATATTTCTAAACCTAGGGAAAGACATCAATTTTCAGCTACAAGAATGTCACAGAATAATAAGCAGGTTTCACCCAGTAAAGGCCACCTCAAGAAATTTAATAATAGTACTTTACCTATGTCATAGGTAAAAATAAGGGAAGCAGGACAAAAAATAGTAACATATAAAGGAACACAAGTACATCTGGCGGCAGACTTCTCAGTGGAAACCTTACAAGCCAGGAGAAAGTTATATGACATATTCAAAGTGATAAAGGAAAAGCAAACTTTAACCCTAGAATATTAGATCCTACAACAAAATCCTTGAAACATGAAGGAGAAAAAAGACTCTTCCAGACAAATAAAAGCTGGGAGATTTCAGCAGCACCAATGCTAAAAGTAATTCTTCAGTCTGAAAGAAAAGGAGGTTAATAAACAATAAGAAAATTAAGTTATCCTTGTATGCAGATGACAGGATTCTATATCTAAGGAAACCTAAAGACTCCTTCCCAAAACTATTAGAACTGATAAATAAAGTTAGTAAAATTTCAGGATACAAAATCAATATACAAAGATCAGTAGCATTTTTTTTTTATTGCAGTTTTTGGTTGGGGCTGGGTTTGAACCCACCACCTCCAGTACATGGGGCTGGCGCCCTACTCCTTTGAGCCACAGGCATCTCCCGATCAGTAGCATTTTTATATGCCAAAAGTAAACAATCTGGAAAAGAAACCAAGAAAGTAATCTCATTTACAATAGCTATAAACAAATTTAAATACCTAGGGTTAAACTTCACCAAAGAAGTGAAATACCTCTTCAATGAAAACTATAAAACATTGATGAAAAAAGTTTAAAAGGACACAAATACATGGAAAGACATTCCATGCTCTGGATTGGAAGAATCAATATTGTTAAAATGTCCATAGTAACCAAAGAAATCTACAGATTCAATGTAATCTCATCAAAATACTAATGACATTCTTCGCAGAAATATAAAAAATAATCCTAAAACCCGTATATAATCACAAAAGATCTAGAATAGCCAAAGCCATCCTGAGTAAAAAGAGGAATCACATTACCTAATTTCAAATTATACTACAGTGTTGCGATAACAAAAATAACATGGTACTGGCATAAATACAGATACATAGACCGCTGAAACAGAATAGAGAGCCCCCAAATAAACTCACATGTCTATAGTGAACTTATCTTCCATAAAGGTGCCAAGATCATACAGTGGAGAAAAGATAGTCTCTTCAATAAATGGTGCAATGAAAACTAGATATACACATGCAGAAGAATGAAACTCTCACCATACACAAAAATCGAGTCAAAATAGATTAAAGACTTAGAACTAAGACCCCAATCTATAAAACCACTACAAGAAAACATTAGGGAAACGCTTCATGACATTGGTCTAGGCAAGAACACCTTAAGTAATACCTGAAAAGCATAGTCAACCAAAACAAAATTGGGCAAACTGGACCAAATTAAACTAAAAAAGCTTCTGCACGGCAATAGAACAATGGACAAAGTGAATAGAAAACCAAAGAATGGAAGAAAATGTTTGCAAACTACCCCATCTGACAACTAATTAGTAACTAGAATATACAAATAGCTCCAACAACTTGATAGGAAAAACTTAAATAATCCAATTTAAAAGTAGACAAAGGATCTTTATAGACATATCTCAAAAGAAGACATAAAAATGGCCAACAAGTATGTGAAAAGATGCCAATATCATCAGTCATCAGAGAAATGCAAATTAAAATTACAATGACATATCATTGTGCTCCAATAAAAAATGCCTTTTATCCAAAAGACAGACAATAACATATGCTGATGAGGATGTGAAGAAAAGGGAACCTTTATGCACTGTTGGTGGAAATATACATTAGTGTTATTACTATGGAGAACAGTATGGAGTTTCTTCAAAAATACTAAAAATAGAATTACCATATGACCCAACAATCCCATTCCTGATATTTATTCAAAAAATGAGAACCCAGTGTATGGAAAAGATATCTGCACTCTTAAGTTTACTCTAGCACTATTGACAATAACCAAGATATGGAATCAACTTGAGTGTCCATCAACTAATGAATAGATAAAGAAATTGTGGTACATAGACACAATGGAATATCCATCATACAGGCATAAAATAGAATGAACTCTTGCCATTTGTGACAAAGTAAGTGAAACCAAAGAACATTAAGTGAAATAAGCCAAGCACAGAAAGACAAATCTCACATGTTTTCACTCATTTCTGGGAGCTAAATATTCAATACAATTTATCTCATGGAGACAGAGAGTAGAATCATGGTAACTATTGGGAGGGACGGATAAAGTGGGAATGGTTACTGGGTACAAAATAGAGTTAGTAAGCTAGAATGAACAATATTGGATAGCACAACAAAGTGACTATAATCAACAGTAAGTTAATGTATACTTTTAACTAAAGAGTGGAATTGGAATGTTCCCTATACAAAGAAATGTTAAACGCTTGAGGTGATGGATACCCCAATTACCTTAATTTGACTAATTCAAATGTATGCCTGTAACAAAATAGCACATGTACCCTTTAAAGATATGCAACTATTATGTACCCACAATAACTTAAAATTAAAAATTAAAAAACAACTTGCTAAAGCCAAAAAGGTAATTTCTTGGCTCCCATGATACAATGTCCTAGATTTAGCTTTATGCATGCTGGATCCATGAGCTCAATGAAGCAAACATCAAGGCTCATCTCTTAGCTCGGCTTTTCTCTATGGGCTCAGGCTCAGGCTCCCTAGAAGTCAAAGATAACTTCCAGACCTACACCATCCCACCTTTCTGCCATCCCCACTGAAAAACCAAATCGGATCACCTGAACAAAACACCATGGCCAGGGAAACAGTATATGTGATGTCCTTAGGCCTGGATCCATTTCAAATGATAACAGCAGGCAATTTTCCCCAAAGGAAAAAAAAGAAAATGGAAGTTGATTCCTTTGAGGTACCAAATCTAAAGAAGACAGTGCTGTTTTGTAAAGGATGATATGTTTAGCTGTCTGGAGAGGGAAAGGTGAAGAAAATTAGCATTGCAGAGTATCTTAGTTAATGTTTAGAATTTTGTGTGGTGTCCAATTCTGTTCTTGTTCTATAGATGAGAAAAGTGAGAGGTGGAACGTTCAGTACCTTGACAGACACCTCGTAACTATGAGAAAGAACTCCAGCGGTGGGACCCAGTGCTTCAAGTTCTAAGTCCAAGTTCTTGTCCTTTCTTGTGAGGCTCAGCACTACTGCCCCTGAAGGACAATAATTAAATGAGGGTGACATTGAACACAATAAAATTCCCTTGAAGTAAAGGGAAACTTATAACCCAGGGTACAAAAAAGAGTAATACATTATATTTTTGCATCACATAATTTCTCTCTGATGTCTGACAAAAAAAGTATTTCTGTCTACTTTAACTCACAATAGAATTGCATATATAAAAGATATAAAATAATAAAGCAACAGTTTAAAATTAAAAGAACAATGGTGTTGTCTTCCGTCCTCATCCAGCTTTCTGGAAATTCTTTTAAGAAACACAAATGCAGATGTGCATGTTACATGCAAAGTGTTGTTCTATTCAAATATGTAGATCCTCTTGCTTCGCTTTTCTTCTTTGGTACTCTGAAAACATGCAGTCTACCTTAGTACTTTGAGCTTCTCTTAGTATTAAATAATTTCCATGGAAACTGGGGCTAAAGAGAACATCTGACAGCTCATTAAATAATATGCATTTAAACAAGATTTTAATTTCCCTTGTTCTCCCTTTTGTTAGATAATCAATAACTACCAGTGTTTATATTTCTTAACGATGTAACTCCTGGACAAGGCTGGAAAATGTTGGACTACTCCACACAGGTTCCTTCTACTATATAATAGAATACAACATCTATCTTTTAAAGAGATGGTTTGCAGCACAGATGAAGCAGAGGAAGAATCCAAATGTTTCCAAGGCAGCTCAGCCTTTTAGCCACAGGAGGAAAATCCTGTGCTTAGATTCCAGAATTTTTCTTTGTCTTGGTAATTTTCCAGCATGTGCTTTTAGTCTTGCAAATGCCACATCAGAACCACAGATGGCAGTGTGATTTGAGCTTCTTTGCTCTTTCATCCAAATCCTAAATTGGGTGGCAGTTGATATTAACCTCCCAGCTTCCCTCACCTCTGTCTCGCACACACACACACTCCTGGTTGTTTTCATCTCATTGACCTTTCAAATATTTGACCTATTAGTATTTTTTACCAGCACAACAAAAACACCAGAGTCTTAATATTGTCAAAACTGTTTCCCAGTGTTTTCTTTCTTGTTTCAATGTGTATTCGTTCTCAAGTTAAACTAATCAAGGTTATCAGAAGAATTCTGGGTGGCCATTTGCAAGGGAAGATGTAATGTCGATAGTAGGATTAAGCTTGTGGTTTAAAAATTAAAATATACTGTTTCTATACAGTATATTGTTCAACATAGTCCTCCAAAATGTTTTCATTTTTCACTTTGTATGCAGATCCTAGAAATGGCTTAGATGTGAACTTAAATCTTGAAACTACAAATTGCATATACATGTCATGTATTAAGACTGAACAATGTTAATGCACCAAATTTCAACAACCATGGAAATACTAATTTCTACCAAAAGATACGAAGGTTATGTACTATTTTAAACTGTTAGCTTATTTTTTGAAATCAATTTTTTTAAAGTATGAACATCTACCAAGTGGAAAACAAGGTTCTCAGAATTTGGGCGATGCAAAGATAAGCATGAATGGATCTGCCTTAGAGTTCAAGTACATAACCCTCTGTTTAACTGTTCAACTCAAACAGATTGTTCCAGTGTAAGCCATTTTGTTGTAAAAAGAATCTCTGCTATGATGCTATGGGTTCTTCTACTTGTCTTTTACTACCAGTTCCCATACATTTGGGTGCTATACATGCAATTTGGGGCTTGATCTAAACAATTAATTCATTCGACAAATACATGAGCACCTACTAAGTGCCAGACACTGTACAAGTCACCATGAAGAGGAAGGAAGTCATCTCCCTATGCTTGAGATGTGCACAGTCTAGGAGGCAAGGCTGTCCAAAGAAGCCCACCGGTATAATGCAGAATGGAACAGGCCATGGAGGTTGCACAGTGTGTTCTGGGAACCCTGAATAGAGGCCCTTGTGCTTACATTATTTTTTTTAAGAGACAGAGTCTTTACTTTATCACCCTCAGTAGAGTGCGGTGGCATCACAGCTCACAGCAACCTCCAGCTCTTGGGCTTAGGCGATTCTCTTGCCTCAGCCTGCCGAGTGACTGGGACTACAGGTGCCCACCACAATGCCCAGCTTTATTTTTGTTGCAGTTTGGCCGGGGCCATGTTTGAACCACCCACCCTCTGTATATGGGGCGGGCACTCTACTTGATGAGCCACAGGTACGACCATGTGCTGAAATTTCTATGTTTCCTTCTCTTTAGGTTCCTCTTTCTAACATAGATCTCCTAACACTCTAAAAAACAGACCCTTGAAAGAAGACCACAATCAGACAGACTTGTAAATCTGGCTCTAGCACTGACAACCTATGTGTCCTTGGGAAATTTGTTTTAACCTCTCTGAGCCTGTAATTTCTCCCTCCATCATTTGGCCATGTTAATAATTCTGCACAGATATGACGTGAGAGTGAAGGGAGATAACTTATGTGAAATGCCCAGCAACGTGCCTGAGCCTAATAAACATGATTATCTCCCACATATATCCATAGTTTAAATTGCCTTTTTGGTCATATCTCATCTGTGACCTTGTTCACCAGTCTAACCTACAGTGACAACAGTTCACACTTACTGAGCTTTTACAAGGACCCAAGCATCCTTGGCATTTTGTCTCAGTTCATCCTCACAACCACCCCTTGAGTAGACACAGCCCAGACAAATGATCTAACTTTATGGCTCCCATCGTGACCAGCACACTCTTCTGCCTGACCATTCCTGTTAATAATTATGCAGCAGACTAGCCTCTCCATCACCTCCTGGCTCACAAAGCCTGTTACATATTTATAATCTGGCACATTGAACCACCTTCTCTGACTGTGCTTCATTCCCCAATACTCCTAATATGAGGCTTTTTGCTGTCCTGGTCTGATAGGGGAAAGAAGAGCTGGCCACAGAGAAGACCATACTACAGGGAACAACAGGCTTCCTTCTCCACAGTCTTTTCTTATTTCCATTTCTAAATGCCCACCCTCCCTGTCCCATCTCCCCAGCCGAATGCCAACTCTTGCAACCAGCTTTGTAATCTATGTTGGTGGCTGGAATAGATATATAGATGCCCTTAACTCTATTCTGTCTGCTACATATATTTAAAGTTTACACTTATCCAGGAAGAAGAAAACCTTCGACTTAAGTGTACTACAAGGGTAGAGTAAGATAAATGTCATTAGGAAAAGCATAAGATGCTTCAAGAAAGCAGACTTCACAGACTCTCAAGGCACCCATGTCTGGCTTCCTACAGCACCTTCATTAACTACTTGACAAGGAGTTTGAGCAAAGAGACTCTGGTAATATACCAATAATCTCTTACCAGCAACCCACTTGCTCATTGGAGCAGTTATTCTATTCCAATTTCCCTTTCCTTTGAGGAAAAGCAATGGTTTGATAAATGCTCAGCCTCTAACATAATCCCATGCACGAATGAAGGGAAAGACTGACTAGAAATCACCTGGATTCTTCAATACAGGCAGTCCCCAAGTTACAAACATCTGACTTACATGCAACTCGCATTTACAAATGGGAACTATTATAGTAAGTCCCCGAGTTACAAACATCTGGCGGTGTACGACTCACACTTATGAACAGAGGCTACTGCAGGTAATAGGTAAATGTACCTTTTCCAACTTACATACAAATTCAGCTTAAGAACAAATCCAAAGAACCTGTCTTGTTCTTAACCCAGTAATTGCCTGTATGTATCACAAGCTATGTGATAAAGTTTATGTCAGAAACCAAATGGCTCATTTTATAATGATAGTTCTTGGAAGGCAGAAGGCAGCAAGCCCAATTGTTCCAACTCAAAGGCATTTGTGACCAACATGCACACCCATTCTCTTCAAGGTGCAGGGAGAGGTTGACACCTGCTGGGGTGTGCAGACGTAGCCATCTTCATGGCGGTGTGCTTGGATGTCCACTGTTCATGTCAATATTTTATGAGCACACTTCATTTGAAACAAGGGAGAACTTAGTATCTTATCAGTTGATGTGCTTCAGTTTCAGGATGGTGTGTTAGCCAGCTTATAATGTTTCTTCCATCAGCTTCTTGTTTTCATCTGGAAATCACAAGACATTTTACTTGTATCAAAATTTCCTTTGGCCAGTTTCTTGGTCAATGTTGTTAGCTTTGTCAAAAATACCAGTAATTGTACACAGGTGCTGGGATGGGCACCCATACTCGCAACTACTTGGGAGGCTGAGACCTGGACATTGCTTGAGTCTAAGAGTTTGAGGTTGCTGTGAGCTATGATAATGCCATGGCGCTCTACCAGGGTGATAGACTGAAACTCTGCCTCAAAAGAAAAAAAACCCAACAATTTCTCATGTTCCTTTTAATTCCTTTTATATATTTTTATGTATCTAATGGTATAACTCACCTACCTTTAATTTATCAGTGTCACAGTACTCATTGCAATCACCTTTAGAATGATAATGACTTAACATTATGTTCAATAATATGGTTGGAATAATACACATAAACTTCTAGTTTATACGTCTGCAAAGCAGATCAAATTCCTTATCCTCAGAACCAAACCTGAAATATGTCCTTCCACAAGGGTTTAATCCAAATGTAATGCCCTCTGGCTTGTTGCTCCAGCCAGTTTAGAAGGCATTCTCTCTCCTCCCCCTCCACGTCCCTCACTCACATCCCCCACAATGATATTAGTTCATCGGCATCTATTGATTCAATTGCCTAGAAATCTCTTCTTTATAAACTTCACACTATCCTTCCTGCCACAGACTAGTACAACCAAACCTAATCACAGGACCTAGTAATTGGTCCTCCTAATCCTTTTTATCACTGTTTAATTTATTCTTAAACCTGAAAGCAAAGTTAATCTTACAAAGTATTTCACGTCCCTACTTAAAATCTTTCAGTGGTTTTTGGCATCTCTTATGATCACTTGTTTAATACAGTCCACTAAGCCCACACGGCTGAAACCCCACCTCCTTTCTGCCTCTGCACCACACATGCCATTGCTCGTGTCTTAGCCACTCTGGCTAGCTGTTTGGGAAAATCCCAGGACAGTATGGAGAAACTTCCCACTAACCTGAGATGGAGCTGAGAACAAAGAATGACTCAGACAAGTTATTAGAAATTACTTACAAAGCACTTGCTCCTGGGTAACACAGGAATTCTTTTCCATATGGGCTTTCCTGCAAAATCCACATCTGTCCATCATGTGGGGAAGCCTTAAATCCCCTTTCGATGAGTGACATTGACCTTTTACATTGTGTCATTGCCTGGTCACAGTGAACTCAAGCATGCATAGTACCATCACCATGCACCTTCTTACAACCCCTGCTTTGTCAATGACATTACAATTCTCCATCAGGCACAGATTTTAGTATTACAATCAGCTACAGCTAAAGCAGTTCAAACCAGGTAGGGCCAAAGTCTGAGCCAGTCCTCAACCTACGGCCCACGGGCCACATGCGGCCCGCTGAGGACGTTTATCCGGCCCACTGGGTGTTTTTGCCTCCACTGCCTGTCCTGTTTAGCAGCGGACTCATCCCTGGGCTGCAAAATCTGTTAGCGGAAAAACCATTGGTTGCATTCCCAAACAAAACGTGTGGATTCACTGGGAAAAGTTGCAAAAGGAGTTCCAATTTAGATTTAAAGAGCTTCACCTCCATGAACAGGACATACAGCTTTTCCATAACCCATTTTCTATTGACATTGAAAATGTAGAGGTTAGTCCCTGAAGTCGCCGCCCCCCGCCTCCGGCACCACCTTGGGCCAGCGTCTCCTGCAGGCGGGAGCCAGGCGCTGCAGGGTGCAGCAGGGGTGGCCGAGTGCTCTTGCGGCTCCAGCTTTCCGGCTTCTCCATGGGGCTGGCCTGCAGCGCCCGGATGCTCTAAGAATGTTTCCACTGTTATTTGGAGTACACACGCAGTGGGATTCAGAATTCCTGGAGAATTGCCTTTGTGAGAAGCTGGAAGTATCTGTCTCTTAGTTTTTCAAAGAAACATCAAGAAACCATGAACAACATTAGTAATGAAGACTTTGACTGCCACTTGCTTGATGAAGGTTTTACTGCCAAGGACATTCTGGATCAAAAAATCGATGAAATTTCCTCTTCTGATGATAAGGATGCCTTTTATGTAGCAGACCTCAGAGATGTTCTGAAGAAACACCAAAGATGGCTAAAAGCTCTTTCTCGTGTCACTCCCTTTTATGCAATCAAATGTAATGACAGTAGAGCCACTGTGAAGACCTTCGCTGCCAGTGGGACAGGGTTTGACTGTGCTAGCAAGACTGAAATACAATTGCAAAGTCTCAGGGTGCCTCCAGAGAGGATTATTTATGCAAGTCCTTGTAAATAAGTGTCTCAAATTAAGTTGGCTGCCAATAATGGCATCCAGATGATGACTTTTGAAAGTGAAGTCAAGTTGATGAAAGTTGCCAGAGCACATCCAAAGGCCAAGTTGGTTTTGAGGATTGCCACTGATGATTCCAAAGCAGTCTGTCAACTCAGTGTTAAATTTGGTGCCACCCTCAAAACCAGCAGACTTCTTTTGGAATGGGCAAAAGAGCTAAATATTGGTG
>CAUYRH010112304.1:0-39935 GCA_963574655.1 Perodicticus potto
TCACATATAAGTGGAGTCACAGAGTATCTGTCCTTTGGTATATGGCTTATTTCACTTAGCATAATGTCTTGAAGGTCCATACATGTTGTAGCATTTCTTAGAATTTCCTTTCTTTTTAAGGCTGAGTAAGATTCCACTACATGTATATACCACATTTTGTTTATCCTTTCATCCACTGATGAACACTTCAGTTACTTCCACCTTTTGACTATTGTGACTATAATGCTGCTATGAATATGGTTATAAAAATATCTGTTCAAGTGCCTGCTTTCATTTCATTTCAATTTTATATTCTTACCAGCAGTGCATGAAGGTTTCTTTATATCCTTACTAACACTTTCTGGTTTTTGGGTGATAGTCCTGCATGATATCTCATTGTGGTTTTATTTATATTTTCCTAATGATTTATGATGTTGAACAACTTTTCATATGCTTATTGGCCTTTTGTATATTTTCTCTGGAGAGAGATCTATTCAAGTTCTTTCCCTATTTTTAAAATCAGGGGTTTTTTAATTGTTGAATTGTGGGAGTTCTTTATATATGGGGTGGCCATAAAGTTTGTGTGCAATTTAAAATAACTGTCTATGTGCATGTATACTGAATACCAATCCCTTATCAGACATATGATTTGTGAATGTTTTCTTCCTTTCTGTGGATTGCCTTTTCACCATGGTAGTAGTGACCTCTGATACACAAAAGTTGTTAATTTTGATGAAATCTAAGTTACCTAGTTTTTCTTTTATTGCTTATGCTTTGGCACATATCCAGGAGATCATAGCCAAATCCTATGTTATGAAGATTTTTCCATTTTCCTTTAAGAGTTACATAGTTGGAGCTGTTATATTTAGTTCTTTATGTGTGGATATTCAGCTTTCTTAGCACCATTTGTGCTAAGAAAAGCCTGTCCTTTTCCCATAGAATGCCCTTCATACCTTTGATCTTTGTTTTTAAATGATTTTTGATCATCTGTGTATATACCTAGTAGAAGAATTGCTGGATCACATGGCAAGTTTACTTTTAGTTCCTTAAGTATTCTCCAAACTTCTTTCCAAAAAGGATGTATTCCCACCAGCAGTATAGAAGTGTTCCTTTCTGCCCACATCCATGCCAGCATCTGAAGTTTTGGGATTTTTGTGGTGTAAGCTAATCTAATGTGGAGTTAGAGGATATAACTAAGTAGTTTTGATTTGCATTTCTCTGATGATTAAAGATGAGAGCATTTTTTCACGTGTTTGTAGACCATGAGCCTGCCTTCTTCAGAGAAGTTTCTGTTCAAGTCTCTTTGGTAGAAAGAACATGAGCCCAGGAGTGTCAGTGTTGTGCTGCTGGGCCGTATGCCTTGAGGAGTCACATTTGGGCTGTTTTCTTGCATGCAGAATGAGAGGGCTGAGCTGTGACCTCTAGGACTTCCAGCTCCCAGTCTCTGGCACTCACAGAATGATTGGGATTCCCAACGTTGACTCCCTCTACAGTTTGAATTCTAACAATTGCCTCCTTTTCCTTCTGCCTCAAAATATACTTTCCCCTGGCACTCAAATGACTTAAATGCATAACTATCTGCCTTTTATTGCTATTTTGCATAATGCCATAAGTTAGTGTTGCATCTCTGCTGTACTGGAAGAGCAAAAATGCCTTTGTGCACCCCTCCTCTGTAGCTTCTAGTCCAGAACTTCTTATTTATTCATCCACAGTTGTACGTGTATCTTGAACGTGTGCGAGCAGTCAGGCACTGTTCTCCATACTGTAAGCTCAGTAATGAACAAAGCCCAGAAACATTTCTGCCTATGTAGAACTTCATGTCTGGGGCAAGAGAGAGATGATGACAAAGATAAATACAGAGTGTATTAGATGGGGATAAGGACTTGGAGAAGACTGCGGTGGGGCGGATGGGGTTGCAGGTGTAAGCAGAGTGGCAATAGAAGCCTCAATGAGAAACACTGGGCACAGTGGCCACTGTGTCTGGAATGGGAAGTGGGACAGGGACCTAGAAAGGGGATCGGGAGAGGCAACCTCCGAGTAGACACTGATGAGTTCCTTCCAGTGGTAGGAAGGCTTGCTTCCTTCTGCAGAAGTCAGTTAGCTTGAGCCTGTGTGAGCCCGTATCACATGACAGGTGGGCTTTGGGAATCCTGGCTTCTGATCTGGTTCCATGAATGTCTTATGATGGTGTCTCTTGGATTCATTCTTGTGACATACTTAGTAAATGGATGAGTGTCATGTCCTTGCCTTAGCTCATGGCCCTAAGCCCAGATGGCTTTTCTCCATTTCCTTTTATTAGTACGTATGTATTTATTTGTATGTATAAATCGTGTTGTGAAGTCAGGCCCTCAGCGCAGCCATCGCTGAGGCAATGCACACCGTGCCTACCCAGCGGCCCCTCACCCCACCCCACCCCCAACCCCGCGAGTCCCGCTGCCCACGTTCTGCACTCTGATTTCCTGTGTGCGCTATATTTAGCATCCACTTAGCAGGAGAACGTGCAGAATTTGCCTTTCTGTGACTGGGTTGCTTCACTTAAGATAATGGCCTCAAGTTCCATCCGTGTTGCTGCACAAGACGTGGTCTTATTCTTTTTTACAGCTGAGTAGTGTTCGACTGTGTCTGTGTCATGTGATGTGTGTGTATGCGCACCCCACTTTTTCTTATCCAGCCCTCCGTTGATTCACATCTTTGCTGGGTGAGCAGCGCTCCAGGAAGCGTCCAAGTGCAGGGCTTTCTTGGTACACTGATTCCTTCTCCCCTGGGGACACCCATCAGGGCCCAACCCAAGACAGAGCTGACAGCTCACTGACAATTCTAGGCCTGCACATTTCCACGGAGTGACTAAAACCCCGGGATGGGGGCACTTCAGGACCAGAATTACACAACTAGCCACAACTTTTTTGCTACATATCAAAAACCTTCATTTTTCATTTTAGTTTTGTTCAGATCCACTCATATGTCAGGACTAGTATTTTAGGACTTTTTAAAAGGCCATTCACATCTGGCCTTTTATTACATCTCGTAATAAAAAGTATAAGCAGGGAAATATTAGGCCCACTTAGGACATCATGATAAGATCTTATGACATTTGCACACACAAAAGTTTAGAAAATTCATCATTCCCCCAGACGGTGCCTCTGGGGTTCCCCTCAGTCTCAGGAAGTCTTATTCACTGTGAAAGTGAGGACCTGGGGGCTGCTCAGACGCCCATTTTCAGAAACACAGCAGCCGGCACCTGGTGCCACACTCATGTGTGTACCCCGCTCTGACGAGGTCTCTGTGGTGAAGAGATGAGCACAGCCATCCTTCTGTATCTCAGGGGACCTCCAAGATCTCCTGGGGACAGTGCTAAACCGTGTGCTGTGTGCTTTTGTCCATAGATGTATGTATGTACACACTTATGGTGAAGTTTGATTCATAAATAAGGCGCAGTAAGAGATTAACAACAATAGCTAATAATAAAAGAGAACAATAATACAATATACACTAACAATCACTATATCCTACCCTCATTTAAATAATATAGTCATATACTATAATCAAAGTGGTGTAGTATGGGAATGTGCATCTCAAAATACCTTGTTATAGGTGTAACGAGCGAGTTGACAAAATGCCTGCAGATCGAGATGACGAGACATGGGTGCTGACTGCGTCCTTTGTGGGGTGGGGCTGTCGCTGACCTTGAACACAAGCATTGCCATAGCAGCAGTTGGGCTGGAGACCACAAGGACCACTGAGTGCCCACGGCAGGGGGCGTGTCCAGCGAGGGTGCCCGGGGACTGGACAGGAGCCACAGTTCACATCCTGGACGGGACCAGGTGGGAAGGAGTGGGATTTCATCATGCTGCTCAGACAGCATACAATTTAAAACTTACAAATTGTTTGTTTCTGGAATTTTCCATTTAATATTTTCAGAACACAGTTGACCTCCAGTAGCTAAAACCACAGAAGGCAAAACCGTGGACAGGGGAGACTACTGTACTCCTGTTCTTACTTTAAACAGAAGGAAACTAAGGCCCAGGAGGTTAAGTCACCTGCTCAAGGCAACCCCTTCCTAAGTAGCAGAACCAGCGTTTATCAGCCAGACTTGTTTCCAGTCAAGTGCTAGTTCTTTGTAAAATGCAGAGTACTACTCAGATCTAAAATCATTTGGCCTGGGTGTCTGCCTGACCAGCAAACAGCAGATCGTCTAAATTTGATAGGGTTTCAAAAGCAGTCTTCAGAACGAAGCCAGTTAATTTTATTACCAGGTCACGATCCTTCAGATCCCCTCAGCCTAAGAAGGCCGCCTCATACAAGTGTTTCATCCCGTGACTCCTTTCAGAGCGTTTATTGTTTGCCTGGGATTTTATGAGGAAAAGGGTCATGATGTGATGTCACTGTCCAGCGGCCTCTAAACTTTCACATCCTACATTCTACAAAACATTTTGTCAAAAAGCCTGGCTCCCACCATGAACAAAAGCCCCTTTTTCCCCCAAGAAGGACAGCTTGGTATTCACTGGCATTCTGTGAAGGCCTTGGCCAGTATCATGAAAACGTGATCGTGTGGCCATCATTTGAACATCAACCAAACAGGTCCAACCTTGTTTTATACTTGCGGGAAGCAAGGCCAAATAAAACAACTTACCTAAGGACTTTTATTCTTTCTGTAAGAGTACAAGTCGAGTTTATTTTAGTAATGATTCCAAAAATGTGCATAGACAAAGAGTTGGAACGCACGGTGTCTTTCACGTTCATAGGTGCTGAGGTTGCTTGGGTGACTGCCAAAAGTCAGAAATGAATGTGTCCCCGGGGTCGTCGTTCTACTGAGCACACACAATGTGGCCATTTATAGCTCTCGCCTCCAATTCCACGGCTCCTGAGTTCGCTCTGGCTGAGTGAGCATAGGGTGACGGGAAGGACCCAGTCCTGAAGACCACCTGTTCCTCGCCACTAGCCACGCGACCTTGAGTGAGCTCTGAATTGGTAGCTCCAGCTGCCCTATTGGAAGGTGGGAATAATGCTGGCTCCTTACCTCACACGGTCTTCATTAAGATCCCATGACATCAGGGATATGGAACAGCCTGAAAGAGTGCGGTGCCCATGGCAGGTCTTTTCTGCTCAGACCGTTCTCTCCGTTTGCTGGTCCCTTGCAGCTTTCTCGGCCTTCAGCACGCAGACACCACCCTCCCTGTGTGACTTTCCGCGCAGTTGGCTGCACCTCTTCTGCAGACAGGCCTGGTGGATCTCTCTGCTTCTTCACCATACTGTGAATTCACTCCATATTCTGTCGTCCCACTCTCAGTGCCCCATTTTAACCGTGTACGGTGCCACCGATCGATGACAGCCGTCTTTCTCTCCAGGCCACTCCTGTGGATTGATGGGGTTGGCACAGGAGACACATTACTGTACACTCCCGGGCGTGGCCGTTCCCCAAAGTTGAAATGCAGTGACTGAAGCAGGAACACAGGTGGCTTACCACACCGCACACCTGCCTTTACAAATGCTCAGTCACTGGAAAGGACATGTGAGGACGGCTTGCAGTGCTCGCCTCAGAAGCCATGGTGGGAGTGGTATTTAAACTCTGAAGCCTCCATGCTGTGGACTTTACCCACCAGGCTTCTCAGCCCCCTGTGTCCCTAACTCAAAGATCTATGTCCACCTAGAGGCCAGGCTGGAGTTGGTGTTTGGATTCATTTCTGATTCCTCCCCCTTCCTATCCTGCGTAGTAGGTCCCCAGAGCTGTACAATATTCTTCTTAAATCAACCTTGGCTCTTTTTTCTGCCCTTTTCCTGTTGCTAACATGTCTGATCAGACCTTGCTGCTTCCACCTTCCCATACATCTTCCTTATAGCCATCAAAGGGACCACCTTCCCATACATCTTCCTTATAGCCATCAAAGGGATCAGTTTCCTCACTTGCCTTTAGCCGTTCTCCAGGCTTCTCAGATACCTCCACGTGCCCACACATGCTGCACTGCCTTCCAGCCTCATCTCCCGCCAGCCGGCCGGCCGGTCCTTGCCATGCTCTTTCCCTCCCAGGCACTGTTCCTTCCCTTCTCCAGATGGCAACAGTCTGTCCTGTGAGTCAAGGTCAAGCAAAGTATCCCCTTCAATCGAGCCCCCATGCCCATCAGGTGGGGTGAGGTGGCCCTGCCCTGTGCTCACGTGGCCAGCAGCGTTCCACCTGTAAGCCCATGTAGCAGAGATCAAAGACGCTGTGGGCTCAGACCAACCTGGCTCAGCCTTGTGTGTGTGACCTTAAGGAGCTGGTGCACCCATTTCCTCATCAGAAAACAGACTTGGTGATATCAGTCTCTCATACACAGAGAGAGAGCAAGGCAGGGGAGAGGGAGAGACAGAAGGGGCAGAGAAAGAAAGCTGGGGGAGAGATATGGGGAGGAGACAGAGATTTATTTCTAAGGAATTGGCTCATACGATTGAGGAGACTGGCACGGTAAGTCCCAAATTTGTGCAGCAGGTTAGCAGCCTGGCTATGAGGCAGGGGTTGATGCTGCAGTCTTGATACAAAGGGTTAATCTCACAATAAATCTAAGTTGCTATTTTCTGTTTGTTTCTTGCCCCCAAATCAAGGGCTCTATCATGGCAGAGACCGCTTCTTACTCATTTGTGTATTCTCAATATATGCTCCCAGGGTGTGTGTGTCCCCATTGTGTGCCCCCAGTATGTGTCCCCAGTGTGTACCCCCAGTGTGTGTGTGCCCCCAGTATGTGTCCCCAGTGTGTGCTCCCAGGGTGTGATCTGTGTGAATGCAGGGAGGGGGCGGGGAGGTCTACAGTTATAAAGAACCAACCACTGTTATAATTGGTTTAGTGTAGAACGTGGACTGTGGAGATAAACTGTCTGAAGTTCCCTAATCCTCGGTGATACCATCAATACAGTGGGTGAAACAACACCACCTGCAGGTGCTGAGAAAATTAAATGAGAGAATGTTTGATCCTCACTTACCTTGGTACATAGAATATTAAATAGGCACTAAGTAAATGACAGTCCTAATAACTATCAAAATATACATGATCAAAATACATATTTACATCAAAAATGTTATCAGAACCTATACATACATAAACATTTACGTGTACACATGCACACACTCGGGCTTTTTCACTCTAGATTGTCACTACTATCTTAGGCTGTATCTATATTTGTGAAGAACACAGGCTTTGAGACAAACTGCCCAGCAGAGTTAAATAACCCAAACCCTGACCTCACTGCTCTTGCCAGCCGATGAGCTTATTCACATCTTTTACTGCCTCTGTGCCCCACTTTCTGAAAAGGTTGTGTTGAGGATTGTTAGTTTTATAATGTAGTTATTTAATTATGATATAAACTGTCTATCCCATATATAATATGTATGTAAAGCAGTACTCGGTACAGAGTTAATGCTCAGTCTAGAAATGCCAGCTGTCATTATCATGTGACCGTCTCTATAAGCACCGTTTTTACTGGCTACACGGTTTTCCATCAAACCATGTCTTACTGTTCCCCTGTTGTCAGACATTTACACTGCTAACTGGAACTTGATTTGTATAATGAGCTAGAATTTCTCAGATTAGTAAATCAGGTGGTGTGGCATGAATTCTTGGCTCTTATTTAATAAGCTACCTCAGTCATCAGATGGAGAGAGTGCCGTCTTAGGTTCTAGTCCTGGCTCCGCCCCAGCCAGATGAGTGCCTTTAGATCAGTCATTTAACATTGGGAAGAAAAGCAAGGTAGTCGAAGGAAATCGATTTTAATTCACAAACTTCTAACGCGTCTTGGCACCATTCTTTATTAGTTCTGCGGAGGAGGCCAAGAATGTGCGAGGTGGATAGAAATCTATTTTTAATGTCCTCTCTGCAAGTTCTGGCTGTGTCTCTTGCACAAGTCACCACCTCTTTATTTTCCCATCTGTAAAAATTATAAATGATACGAATGTTCCAGACTTTCTCACTGGGTTGTAAATATCAAAGCATCAAATATATGTGAAAGTATTTTGAAAACTGTAAATTTTTATATAAATAAAATGTAGTATTAAATTTATTATTATCTTTAGTATCTTAAAAACTTCTGTTTCAATTGAAGAGTTGGGAGTTGGGCTGAAGAATTTTTAAGATACTGATTTGAAGCATCTTAAAACAGATGAATTTCTGTTACAGGCAAAACCTTTCCCCACGTCCTCCACTTTTCGTGCCTACAAATGATTTCTTCATTTTCAGATACGAGAAGAGTGACTTTCCTAATTTGACAAATTCTTTATTTGAATTGGGAAGGCTGTATGTAACTTTGTTAAAGTGGCTAAAAATAATGTTGCTAATAACAGATATGTAGTGGGATAATTTAAAATACAGTTTAAAGGGTGTTCAACTGAAATCTATCTCGGGCTAGTTGGAAAACCAAAGATAGCTCTGTGTACAATTTCAGCAACGTCTAATCCTCTCCATCTAAATTGGCAGATCAAATGACGAATTCTGGCTTCCTTCCCTTCACTTAGCTGCTATCTCTCTTCATGTCAATCCAACTCCGGCGGCAGGTTGAAAAGCCGAGCTGGTCACAGTCTTGATCCAACTTAGACTCAGACACAGATGAATTGTTGTGGGGACATTGGGATTCCGAGCTGGCACGGTTCAAGCTGTGGGCTCTGGTGGACAGACACACAGGCCTCGCTCTTGTGAAGCTTGCAGTTGGCCAAGACAAACAAACCAAATGAATACATAAGGTAACAGTGGTAAAATCAATGGGAAAAAAGAAAGAATCATGTGACAGAGACTGGGTGTGGCAGTCGTGGTGAATGCTGCTGTAGGTGACCTGGAATGGTCTTCAGGAGAAGGGGCATTGAGCCCAGACCTCTGCTCGTGGTAACAGGTGAAGATCTGGGCACAGCATGTTGCAGGAGCAGGGACGGTACGGGAGGGGCTAGGGAAGCACATGGAACCAAAGGAGGGAGCCCGGGCGCGAGGGAAGGATAGAAGGTTCAGGTCAGACAGGGTTTTGTGACCATGAGATGGATCTGGAACTTATTCTGAGGCAATGGAAAGCTATGGCAGGGGTTAAGGAACAGGTCAAGCTCTGGTTTGCATCTTTAAACAGTCCCGTCAGAATCTGATGGACATCAGTAGCATTCTGGCTTTTTTTTTTTTTTTAAGAAGGGAGAATTGTCTTGTTTGAGTTATCAATATCCTGATTTTATTTAAATTTATATTTACTTGCTGGAAAGTTGATGGAGATTGGAAGGGATTTTGGGACCCGTCCTCCCAGGCACTCACCAGCATGGCCACTGCCCAGGTCTGAGGGCTCAGAGTGAAGGTTTGATTCAGCTACTGAATAAATTTTTTTTCTAACCCAAATGGTTCTGTCATTAGGCTTTTCCCAGAGGCATGTTGACAAGTGAAAATAATGAAGATGTTAGAGATACGAGTATGTCACGTGTTTTTTCTTTTTTTAATGTCCTTGTCTTTAATGGCTTTGAAGCACGTCAGTTCTTTGATAGTCATTTTGATACTGAATCACTTGGTTTATTAGGCTGGCTGTCGTCACCGAGGCTCTCTCTCTAGGCCAGATGAGGAAGACAGTGTACTTAAAGAGAGCTTGCTGCTCACGGGGTTGGCCTCCCTGCGTTCGGTCTAGCTACCCAGTGTTCCCAATAAACCACCTGTCTCCTGCCCAGATTTCCACCGAGACCCCTGTTGCGCCCCTCCCCAGCTCCGCCTGTGCCCCTCCCAGCTCCACCTGCGCCCCACCCCAGCTCCGCCTGCGCCCCGCCCCAGCTCCGCCTGCGCCCTCCCCAGTTCCACCTGCGCCCCTCTCCAGCTCCCCCTGCGCCCCGCCCCAGGTCCGCCTGCGCCCCGCCCCAGCTCCCCCGGCGCCCCCCCCCACCACCCCCAGCGGCCCGCACCCCCGCCGCCAGCGCCCCCCCCCCCCCCCCCCCCCCCGCCGCGGCAGCAGAAGCTGGCACACCCAGGGTAACTTTTATTAAAAGCTCTGCCTATGAACGTACCTGTTAAGTGCAAACCCACGTTGTTCAGAGGTCAACTATATCATTAGGCTCCCACTTTAATGGAGAATCGAAATGGGGTGCTTCAAACCTCATGCAGATAAAGACACAGGCCCTTTAGCAACTGCTTCATACAAGCATGACTAGCGTCTTCCAAGGAGGCATCCAGGCTGAGCAGGGCAGGGCAGGGATGGTGGGCGGGGCTGGGTACAGGCACCGCTGTTCTCTGCTGGTCTCTCCTCACCCACACAACCTCCTCCTCACAGCACTCGCCCTCCTCTGGAGAGCTACACCTGTCCCCCGTGCCACCCCCACCATGTGTCTCTGCAGGGATGCCCTTGCAGTGGCCCAGACTGGGCCTTAGCTGGCTGACCTAACACTCTCCACGTGGATGCCATGACTGACCCAGGGACTGGCTCAAGGCCTGGTACTTCCCTGTATGCACAATGAAAGTTCTTTCTTTGTACCTAGGTTGTCACCCCAAGGTGATATGCGTCCTTCTGCTCCACAAGGAAGAGCCCACCTCTTGGGAGGAGGCTCAGTCCACTCAGCAGCAGGACTGGGGAGGGTGAGGGGAAGACAGGCCACCCTGACCTTGCTCAGGGGCCCTCAGATCCAGTGCACCCAAGGCTGCTTCACTCCTGCCCTTCTCAATTAAGTGAGGCCACAAAGTCCCCTTTTCCTCCAAGCTTGTCTGAGGACTTTGCGTTTTTCCCTGCAGCATTATGTATCCTTATTAACAGGGTGGGGTTGTCACAGCACCACTCAGACCTGAACCCCCGCAGGCCCTGGGTCCTGCACTTTAAGGGTCCTGCTTGGGCTCCCGTCTGGACACTCCCCTCCCTGACCAGGGCCCAGACCTGCCCATCTCCCACTTGCTCTGCTCAGTGCCAGTCCCTCATCCATCCTCTGACATGCAGTCTTAAATGGCCCCTGGAAGCCCAGTTGTAAGACACGGTCGCCTCTGCCATACCCTGGAAGAGACAAGAATGCCCACAGGGAGGGCCACTTCTGGGGCACCCCCCTCCCCCCAGTGTTTCCCCGCTAACAGATGCTCTGAGCATCAAGCGTCTGCCTCAAACAGACGGTGGCATTGGTGTCAGAGTTGCCTCAAGGTTGGAAAACCTGGTGCCTGCTTCATGAGACATGAGCAGGCAGCAGCAGCCGTGGGGTCTTGCACCAGGCAGTGACAGCTTAGTAGTGCTGGCAGACAGTGCTTGAGCAAATAGGAGTCAGGAGTGTGCTGGCAGATGCCAGGAAGGCTCAGTGACCTGTCTCCCAGGCTGTCTGAGCCCTCAATGGGCCTCCTGGACTTACTCAGGAGAAATGGAGGGAAGCAGAGTAAATAAGACAGAGGCAGAGAAGGGACACAGAGTGAGGACCATGACAAGGTTCTAACTCACCCTTGGTCCTGCATAACCCAAGAGTCACAGGACCCATGCGCCACCCTTTCTGAGGGTCTCAGGAAGGATGGCTCTGTTGCCCACCTCTAAAGGCGGTTCACATCTCTGTACCCTCCCTCCCTTCTCATTAAACCCATGCAGCATGAGAGCTATTTCTCCAGAAAGGGGGCACTTTGTGACTTAGGGGCACCGTCACAGAAACTTCAGCTTCAAGAAGATGCTCAAGGTTTTTTTGAAGCTACTGAGAAGGGAATTGTGCCCTTGATTTCCTTCTCATCTTGGCTGTTATTGGCATATATAGCACTTGGCATGGCAGATGATAGGCACCCCAGAAGTCCTGGCTTTTTTCTTCATCCTTTTAAGAATTAATATATTGCATTATCCATACTACCCTTTACGAGGGAAAGGCTGGAGCCCCTCTCTGCTCCATTAGTTAACAGCTAGTAAGGAGACAGACAGGTGTCTCTGCACTGGCACTCACCTGCTCCCAGACCCTCTCATCCTCCCTCCAGTTCCTGCCCTTGCTCTTTTGCTGCTGGGGCTTGAGGCACACAGTCCTTGGGCACAGTGGGTGGAGTGGTCTAGTCTGTCACACACAGGAGGGAGTGAAGCAGCAAGAAGAGTTAAACGGTGTCAGACCCACCACAGTCCGGCCTAATGTGGGTTTGGAGTAGGGGACAGGACGTGAGCAGTTCTTTTAGAGATGGTTTCTGATGGGTCTATGTTAGTGTTCAGTTAGGAAACAGGCAGTGTGAAGGACGCTTACCAAGGTTTGCATTTGTTCAAGGATTTTTGCCTCTAAGGACTTAATAATGACCTCTCTTTCTCCTTGGAAATTAGCTCCTGCCTGTGTTCTTCAGATGATGGGTACTGGCAGGTGTGCTGGCCAGCTCTGGGCACGGGCTGTGGCCCTGAGTAGGAAGCAAGGCCTCAGAGGCCTGTGGTGAGGAGGGAAGTGTGGTTGCAGGAGCAGAGCATGGAAGCTTCCACATGCAAGGAACCAGAGCTGGGGCAAGCAAAATGGGCTTCGTGATAAACATAGCATAAGAAATTACTGGTCAGGCCTGGCATAGTGGCTCATGCCTGTAGTCCCAGCACTCCAGGAAGCCAAGGCAGGAGGATCGCTTGACCTTAGGAGTTCCAGAGCCTGAGCAAGAGCCAGACCCCATCTCTACTAAAAATAGAAAAATTAGCTGGGCAGTATGGCAGGCCCTGTAGTCCCAGCTGCTTGGGAGGCTGAGGCAGGAGGATCATTTGAGGCCAACAGATTGAGGTGGCTGTGAGCTAGGATGATGCCACAACACTTTAGCTTAGATGACAGACAGAGGCTCTGTCTCAAAAAAAAAAAAAAAGAAAAGAAAAAATTACTGGTCAATTCATGATAAGTTTTGAGGAAGAAAGAGGAGATGCTGGTACAAGGGAGGGTGCAGTGATGGTTACCCAGGGCACTGCCCCTCCAGGGTGCAATCAACCAGGAATTCTGGGTAAGTTAGTTAACAATTGAGACTGATAGAATTGGAAAATTATGCATTGAAAATATGTATCAGACTTGGTTAAAAGGAAAATAGAAAAATGTAATAAGTATTGTAAGTAATGACACCCCAAAGTAAAGTAGAAATGCTAAAATACATTAGTGACAAAGTCAGAATGATGAAAGTCATAATTCTACATATAATAGATTAAGAAGAAGCTAGAGAAAAAGCAGATATATGCCAATTAACAAAAGCATAGTTGTAAATAAACAAAAATTTATTTCCCATATTTGTAATTTGATCATCTGTGTTATAGAACAGATTAACATATGAGTCTTTTTTGTGTATCATTTTTAAAATGAAAAAAATGAGCCAGGTATTGTGGCAGGTGCCTGTAGTCCCAGCTACTCAGGAGGCTGAGGCAAGAGAATCGCTTAAGCCCAAGAGTTTGAGGTTGCTATGAGCTGTGATGCCACAGCACTCTACCAAGGGTGACATAGTGAGACTCTGTCTCAAAGAAAAAAAGAAGAAGAAGAAATAAAATGAAAAAAATGAATTTCATCCATAATTCCTTTTATTATTGTAAATTACTGAAGACTGCATGTGGCCTAAATTTTCAGACTGGGTGGCAACTGACCTAGTGGGTCATGAGATCAATTTAGTGGGTCACAATGAGCATTTGGAAATAGATTAGGATAGAAACTATCAAAGTGCCTGTCATAAGGTTGGGGGAATTACTGTTTTATAGTATTTGTTTTTATTGTTATTACATGTATGTGTATGTGTGTGAGCGTGTACATGTGTGCATGTGTGAGTGTGCATATGTGTGAGTGCATGGGTGTAGGTGAATGAGTGTGTATATGTGTGTGCATGTGTGTGTTTGCAAATGACAGGCCTGCAGTTTAAGACGTTTGAAAGTGTCTTAGATGACTTCTCATGAATCCTTCTGGTTCTGGCTATAATGATTGTGTATGTTAAACAATTTAAGATGAAAATCATTTTATAAGATTTTATGTAGTTCTTTCATCTGGGAATAGCACTCATTTCTGATGCGTGTAATTTGATTGTGCCTTCGTTTTATACTGCATAAAAGAATGTTTAATTATTAAAAAACAAAGTAAAGAAGAAATACCATTGGTCTCACTTCTAAGGTGGTCTGAAGTTATGGAGCCAGTAGCCACAATTAAGGAGAAGCCCCATGTTATGAAAATATTTCTTCTGTGTTTTGGCTGTATTTTTTTTTTGTGTGTGAGTTTGTCAGAATAATCCAATTAATTGGGGGCTCTTTAAGGGCATGAATCAAATAAATGTCTATGGTTTTTTTTTTTTTTTTTGGAAGTCCACTTGGTATTACAGGCATCAGAAACATTTCTTTGCATTTCTTGGTAATATACATATGCCTAAACCTCACACATCATGGTTCTTTATAGAGCAGTCAGTACAGAAGTTACAAGAACACACATGATCTTTGCTGGCTTTTCACACACTAATTTAATAAGCTGGAGCTCAGACTGTCCTTCCTTATTGTGGTCTTCTGCTCTTACCCAGCAGCATCATTTGGGACTTGTGGGATGACGACGCACTGTCCCAGCAGGCAGCTCTGTGGCATGGAATTCCACAGTGCGGTGGGAAGTGAATTGGGCTTCCTGGCAGTTGAGCTGCTAAGGCGTTGGCCAGCGGTCTTGGTGAACTTCATGACGGCTTCTTGACACCTCGTCACAGTCTGGTGAGGTACATGAGGCTCTTTTGATGTATAGTCTTGGCAGAAACTTCACTGCTATCATGTATTTTCACTCTGTACACAGATATGTGCACACCTCAGGCACACATTTTGTATGTTTTTAGAGTCTTTAGCTATTCTATGCTCATGAACTTTATAAATAAAAATCAGAACGTTAGCTGCAACTGACTCCTTTATGATCAAATATACTGATATAAAGACAGTAAAATTATACCTTGAGATAAATGGACTTATGTCTAAACAAGCACACACGTATCACAATTCTATAGGCAGCTGATGTAGAAATACTATTTTTATATCTAAGAAGATATAAAAGCCCTTGAAACAATTTGAGACTTACAGTGAAGCCATTTTCACTTTCACTAATATTCTCCTCTGGATTTCTTGAATTTCTTTTTCTTTCTTTCTTTTCTTTTCTTTTCTTCTTTTTTTTTTTTTTGAGACAGATTCTCTCTTGGTCACTCTTGGTAGTGTACCATGGTGTCACAGCTCACAGCAACCTCAAATTCTTGGGCTCAACTGATTCTCTTGCCCCAGCCTCCTGAGTAGCTGGGACTAGGGATGCCCGCCACAGTACCCAACTATTTTTAGAGACAGGGTCTCACTCTTGCTCAGGCTGGTCTCAAACTCTTGAGCTCAAGCAGTCCATCTTCTTCTGCCTCTCAGAGTGCTAGGATTACAGGTGTGAGCCACCAAGCCTGGCCTGGATTTCTTAAATTTCATCAGAAGTAGTTTTGGCCTCATTATAGCAATGCTGAGGCGACATTTCCTTTCTGCTCCAAACCCTTAACAGATTTAATTAATAGTACTCATTCAGCTCATGATTCACAGTTTTATTTTTGCAAAGTAATTTATAATCATTTTTATTAGTTATTTAAATTGAGATTTAGAATGGCATGTCATAAAGAAAATGCTTCATATTTGAGAAGGGAGATTATTTCTACCCAGCATTTGTCTAAATAGCATAATTATGGTTGTATTACTCATAGATTATTTAATTATTTATTCCTTAATCTGTAGCTGTAAATATACCACTTCAACCTGCAATTATAGAAGGTCTAGAAACCTGAGTTGTGAAGTTCAACTCATATCTATAAGAATTCTTTTTTTAAAAAATATATTTGATACTACTATGAGGGCACAAATGATTAGGTTACATTGTTTGTGTTTGTTAGGTTCAAGTTATGATTTAAGTTATAGTTGAGCTCTTCACCCAGCAGGTATGCTGTATACCCTTTGTAAGAATTCTTGAGGCAAAGTTCAGTGTATCTTATTATTAAAAAAAAAAAGAAAGGAAGTTGGAACAATGATATAAATTATTAAACACTGTTAACAATCCCAATTTTGTAACGTGTATAATAATCTAATATCTAATGCTATTTAGATATTGAATATCAGAGTAATGTTATTATTTTTATTCAGCTAAATGTGACACTTATTAATATAATATGTATCAATGTCTTTGAAACAAGATCAAACTGGTAAGTGGAAAATATCTTTTTTTTTTGAGACAGAGTTTTACTCTGTTGCCCTGGCTAGAATGTCACCGCATCATCATAGTTCATAGCAACTTCGAACTCTTGGGCTCAAGTGATCCTCTTGCCTCAGCTACCCAAATACCTGGGATTACAGTTGCCAGCTGCAAAGTCCATGGTCTCGCTCTTGCTCAGGCTGGTCTCTAGCTCCTGCGCTCAGGCGATCCACCCACCTCATCCTCCCAGCATTCTGGGATTACAGGTGTGAGACACCACACTCAGGCAAAAATATCTCTTCATAATATATGAATAAAAATTGCCATTAAAATGTATATTTTAATTGGATTTTCTAGAATTGTATATCTAGATCTTTTGAATACCAAAAAACATTAAATTAGCCTAAACAAAATTTTGTTGACTTTGTATTTATTAGTATTACATACATTATAGAAAGTAATATATAAATTCAAAGCTCTGAAATTAGGAAATTTGAAATGCAAAAATGTTCTGGGTGGCACCTGTGGCTCAAAGGAGTAGGGTGCCGGCCCCTTATACCGGAGGTGGTAGGTTCAAACCCAGCCCCTGCCAAAAAAAACTGCAATAAATAAATAAATAAATAGATGTAATGTTCTACTTACATAAACTCAGTACATAATTTTCAACCAATTTTTGATTATTCAAAGGCCTTCTGATCTTTGGGTTATGTGTATAGCAGTTTCCCTTTTGTGTCTGCCTGTCAGATATTATGATATACATGTGGAATCTTTGTAAGAAGGGCTTCTGAGAAGGGAGAAGTGATGAAAGAATGACCGCTTGCTATTAGCTCTGACAGGAAGGCAATGGTGAGAAGAAGAGAATAAAACCAACTAAGTTGCTTTAAAGCCACATTTTCATAATTTAAGTCCAGTTTCCAGACTATCAAATGACAAAAAGTGAATTTTGTTAGAAGTTTATTTCCCTGGTTATTATAGTATTTATAAAAGAAAGAAGACATTAACAATAATCTGGCTTGGTGCCTGTGGCTCAACGGGCTAAGGCACCAGCCACGTACACCTGAGCAGGTGGGTTCCAATCCAGCCAGGGCCTGCCAAACAACAATGACGGTTGCAACCAAAAAAAAAAAAAAAAATGGCCGGGCGTTGTGGTGGACACCTGTAGTCCAAGCTACTTGGGAGGTGGAAGCAGGAGACTCACTTGAGCCCAAGAATTGGAGGTTGCTGTGAGCTGTTTGCCATGGCGCTCTACCCAGGGTGACAGCTTGAGGCTCTGTCTCAAAAAAAAAAACAAACCAATAATCTAAGTTCATGCAAACAGACCCAGTTAAAAAATTGGAGTGTCGGGCCAACAAACCCTTGACTTAGTGTGTATCTTTTTTAGGAAGCCATGATAGAAATGTGTAGCCACATAGCACCTGTATAGATATTAAGTATGATAAAAAGATTTATGAATGTACAACTGTGACCTGAATGAAAGGGCATATGTGACCACAATCCAATTTTCTGCTTATGCTATCAAAGAAATCAACTACTGTGCCTAAAAACCTAGTTTTATTTGCTAAATAAACAGATTAATCAACACCACTGGCACTCTACTCCCATTTACTCAAAGCTTTTTAAAAAGCTAGGATGTTTCTCAGAAGCAAGCTACAGATTTAAAATGCTACATTGAGGTTTTAAATACCTCAAAGTTCATGTGATAGTTTCCATGATGACCTCTCAACCACCTACTTGGAATGGCAAAGACCAAATCCCCAAGTCCTGTTAGTCTTGAGTGATGTGCTAGGAAGGGAATAGCTGGGGGAGGAAGGACAAGATGGCCGACTGGAGCCAGGTTTCTACAGAAGCTCCCATCCAGAGGGAAGGAAAATGACCAGAAAGTATCCAATAAAGCTGAAGACTGGGAGTGGAGCTGAGAGAGAAGAGTGATATCTGCCCATCACCTCTGCTGAGCCAAGCTGCGACTCCAAGAAAGCAAATTTCGGTTGGGACTTTAACCTAGAGTCACTGATCCACTAGGATTGGACAAAGACCGGCTGAATACCAGACAGAGCCACTTAACCTCCCCACACCAAGCAGGTCCCAAGAGCCTCAGACTGTAATGCTGTATGGGTCCTTTGCAAAGCTGTAGGGGAAAAAGCTACAGTCACCAGTCCCAGATCCTTGGCAAATGTGCTTAACCACAACTCCAGGAGTCCCCAATCCAATTTTACCTTACCTGTCCATATGGCAAAAAATAATCATGGGGTGGAATCAGTGGAAAACCTTTGGCAACATGAATAATCAGAGTAGATAAACTCCCCCAAGAAATGACAGAATAGACACACCAGATGATCCCATTCATAAACAAATGGCTGAGATGTCAGAAATCAAGTTCAGAATTTGGATGGCAAATAAGGTCAACAGAATGGAGGTAAAGATTGAATTAGAATTTCAAGGAGTAATTCAAAATTGTCTCAAGAATTCAATGAATTCAAGACAAAATCATGAAAGATTTTGACACACTGAGTCAAGAACTTGCAGCTCTCAAAGATCTGAGAAATACGGTAGAATCCCTCAGTAACAAAATGGAGTAGGCAGAAGAAAGGACCTCTGACATTGAAGACAAAGCTTTTGAATGCTCAAAGAGGAAGAGAAGTGGAGAGCAAAAATGGACCATTCCCTGAGAGAATTGTGGGACTATTCTAAAAGAGCAAATACTTGCCTTATAGGAATCCCTGAAAGAGAAGAGGTTGCTTCGAAAGGCCCAGATGCTCTACTCCAAGAGATAATAGAGGAGAACTTCCCAAACATGGCAAGAGATTCAGAAATCCAGATATCAGACAGCATCAGAATCCCAGCATGACTCAATCCAAATAAAACATCATCTAGATACACTATAATCAACTTCACCAAAGTTAATATGAAGGAGAAAATTCTGCGAGCAGCCAGACATAAGAACCATAACCTACAAGGGGAAGAATATTAGAATGACTTCAGATCTCTCTGCTGAAAGTTTTCAAGCTAGAAGTGGATGGTCATTGACCTTTAACCTCCTAAAACAAAATAACTTTTAACTCAGGATCCTGTATCCAGCTAAATTGAGTTTCATTTATGATGGAGAAATTAAATACTTTAATGAGATTCACATGTTGAAGAAATTTGCCATAACTAAACCAGCTCCCCAGGATATTCTCAGACCTATCCTCCACAATGACAAGCACAATGCTCTACCACCAAAATAAACTCACTCAGAAACTTTTGATCAAACTCCAACTTCCAGTGGCAAAAGGATTAAAAATGTCCACTGGACTTTTGAAAAACTTGATACTCAAAATACTAACAGGCTTATCAATACTCTCAATTAATGTGAATGGCTTAAATTGTCCTCTAAAGAGACACAGGTTGGCTGACTGGATACAAAAACTCAGGGCAGATATCTGCAGCATACAAGAATCTCATCTTACCTTAAAAAATAAATATAGATTCAGGGTGAAGGGATGGTCATCTATAATTCAGGCAAATAGAAATCAGAAAAAAGCAGACATTGCAATTTTATTCGCAGATACAATAGCCATTAAACCAACAAAAGTAAGGAAAGATAAGAATGGTCACTTCATATTTGTTAAGGGTAACACTCAACATGATCAGATGTCAATTATTAATATTTATGCACCCAACCAGAATGTGCCTCAATTTATAAGAGAGACTCTAATAGATATGAGCAACTTGATTTCCTCCAGCTCCATAGTAGTCAGAGATTTTAACACTCCTTTGGCAGTGTTGAATAGATCCTCCAATAAGAAACTAAGCAAAGAAATTTTAGACTTAAACTTAACCATTCAACAATTGGATTTAACAGACATCTACAGAAAATTTCATCCTAACAAAACTGAATACACGTTCTACTCATCAGCCCATGGAACATCCTCCAAAATTGATCACATCTTAGGTCACAAGTCTGACCTCAGCAAATTTAAAGCAATAGAAATTATTCCTTGTATTTTCTCAGACCATCATGGAATAAAAGTTGAACTTAGTGACAATAAGAATCTGCATATGCATACAAAATCATAGAAACTAAATAACCTCATGCTGAATGATAATGGGTCATAGATGAGATTAAGAAGGAAATTACCAGGGCGGCGCCTGTGGCTCAATGGAGTAGGGCCAAAAACTGCAAAAAAAAAAAAAAGAAGGAAATTACCAACTTTTTGGAACAAAATGATAATGAAGACATGAATCACAGAACCTCTGGGATACTACAAAGGCAGTCCTAAGAGGGAAATTTATAGCATTGCAGGCCTTCCTCAAAGAACAGTAAGAGAGGAAGTCAACAACTTAATGGGACATCTCAAGCAACTGGAAAAGGAAGAACATTCCAACCCCAAACCCAGCAGCAGAAAAGAAATAACTAAAATTAGAGCAGAATTAAATGAAATTATAAACAAAAAAATTATATAACAGATCAATCAACCAAAAAGTTGTTTTTCTGAAAAAGTCAATAAAATAGATAAACCTTTGGCTAACCTAACCAGAAATAAAAGAGTAAAATCTCTAATTTCATCAAGCAGAAATGATAAAGACCCAATAATAACAGACTCCTTGGAAATTAAAAAAATCCTTAATGAATATTACAAAAAACTCTATTCTCAGAAGTATGAAAATCTGAAGGAAATAGACCAATACTTGGAAACACACCACCTTTGTAGACTTAGCCAGAAAAAAGTAGAAATGTTGAACAAGCCTATATCAAGTTCTGAAATAGCATTGACTATAAGAAATCTCCTCAAAAGGAAAAGCCCAGGACCAGATGGCTTCACATCAGTATTCTACCAAACCTTTAAAGAGAAAAGAATACCTATATTACTTAACCTTTCCAAAACATAGAAAAAGAAGAAATACTTCCCAACACATCCTATGAAGCAAATATCACCCTCATCCCCAAACCAGGAAAAGACCCAACAAGAGAAGAAAATTATAGACCAATATCTCTAATGAATATTGATGCAAAAATATTCAATTAGATCTTAGCAAACAGAATCCAGCAACACAACAAACAAATTATACATCATGACCAGGTGGGTTTCATCCTAGGGTCCCAAGAACGGTTCAATATACATAAATCTATAAATATAATACATCACATAAACAAAATAAAAAACAAAGGCCATGTGATTCTCTCTGTTGATGCAGAAAAAGCTTTTGATAATATCCAGCATCCTTTTTTGATCAGAATGCTTAAGAAAATAGGTATAGAAGGAACATTTCTTAAACTGATAGAGGCCATTACAGCAAACCCACAGCCAATATCATACTGAATGGAGTAAAATCTAAATCATTTCCACTCAGATAAGGGACCAGGCAAGGTTTCCCATTGTTTCCACTGCTTTTTAACATTGTGATGGAAGTCTTAGCCATTGCAATCAGGCAAGATTAGGCAATCAAGGGTATCCAAACAGGATCAGAAGAGATCAAACTTTCACTCTTCACAGAAGATATGATTGTATATCTGGAAAACCTCAGGGACTACAAAACTAGAAGTGATCAAGGAATACAGCAGCATCTCAGGATACAAAATCAATACTCACAAATCTGTAGCCTTTATATATACCAACAAGAGTCAAGCTGAAAAAACAATCAAGGACTCTATTCCCTTTATAGTAGTGCCAAAGAAGATGAAATATCTGGGAGTGTACCTAACAAAGGATTGAAAGATCTCCTAAAGAGAACTATGAAACTCTGAGAAAAGAAATAGCTGAAGATGTTAACAAATGGAAAAATATACCCTGCTCTTGTCTGGGAAGAATCAACATTGTTAAAATGTCTATACTACCCAAAGCAATCTACATATTTAATGCAATCCCTATTAAAGCACTTCTGTCATATTTTAAAGATCTGGAAAAATTAGTACTTTATTTTATATGGAAACAGAAAAAACCTCAAGTAGCCAAGACATTACTCAGAAACAAAAACAAATGAGGAAGAATCATGCTACCAGACTTCAGACTATACTATAAATCTATAGTGATTAAAACACCATGGTACTGGCACAAAAATAGAGAGGTAGGTGTATGGAACAGAATTGAAAACCAAGAGATGAACCCAGGTACTTATCATTATTTGATCTTTGATAAGTCTATCAAAAATATAAATTGGGGGAAAGATTCCCTATTTAACAAATGGTGCTGGGTGAACTGGTCTGCGACTTGTAGAAGAGTGAAACTGGACCCACACCTTTCTCCTCTAACAAAAATTGACACTCACCAGTTAAAGGACTTAAACTTAAGACATGAAACTATAAAAATTCTTGGAGAGAGTGCAGGGGAAACACTTGAAAAAATTGGCCTGGGAGAATACTGTATGAGGAAGAACCCCGGGCAATTGAAGCAACATCAAAAATACATTACTGGGATCTGATCAAACTAAAAAGCTTCTGCACTGCCAAGAGCGGAGTAAGTAAAGCAAGTGGACAGTCCTCAGAATGGGAGAGGATTTTTGCCAGTTGTATTTCTGACAAAGATCTAATAACCAGAGTCCACAGAGAACTCAAACTATTAATAAGAAAAGAATAAGTGACCCCATTTCATTGTGGGCAAGAGACATGAACAGAAGCTTTTTTGAAGAAGACAGGCTCACAGTCTACAGACACATGAAAAAATGCTCATCATCTTTAATCCTCAGAGAAATGCAAACCAAAACCACTTTGAGATATCATCTAACTCCAGTAAGAGTAGCCCACATCACAAAATCCCAAAACTACACATGTTGGCTTGGATGTGGAGAAAAGGAAACACTTCTGCACTGCTGGTGGGAATGCAAGCTAGTATGTTCATTCTGGAAAGAAGTTTGGAGAACACTCAGGGATCTAAATGTATACCTGCCATTTCATCCTGCAATTCCTCTACTAGGTGTATATGCAAAAGACCAAAAATCACTTGGCAACAAAGATATTTACACCAGAATGTTCATTACAGCTCAATTCATAATTACCAAGTCATGGAAGAAGCCCAAGTGCCCATCAACCCAAGAATGGATTAATAAATTATAGTATATGTACACTGTGGAAAACTATGCAGCATTAAAAAAAGAAGGAGACTTTACCTCTTTTATGTTTACATGGATGGAGCTCCATGGATGGAGCTTCTTAGTAAAGTATCTCAGGAATCGAAAAAAAATATCCAATGTACTCAGTACTATTATGAAAAAAAATTTATAATCACTTACGCTTTCATACGAAAGATGAATCACAACTATAGCCCAGGATAAAGGAGGGAAGGGAAGAAGGATAGGAAGGGAGGGGGGTGGTCCAATAGAGGGAGGGTTAATGTTGGGAGCACACCTATGGAGCATATTGCAAGGGTACAAGTCAAATCTATCAATTATAGAACACAAATGTCTTAACACTGTGATTAAGTAAATGAGGTGAAAGCTATGTTAACTAGTAGGATGTAAGCACTCCAATTTTTACAAATAATCAACACATTGAATCCCACAAAGGCATAAATGTATTCATGATCTATATATATGACTTAATAAAAAAAAAAAAAAAGAAGGGAACAGCTGATTTTGAGAAGGACATTTGGCATTGGCAGGCACTTCTGACACCAATATGGATTTTGATTCCTCATCAGCCCTGTTTCCAGACATCTGCTAGAACTCTGTCTTTTCTTGCCATCCATGGTGTTTATGTTCTGGGTGAGGGCACAGGGAGTGTGTGGGGGAAATGTGGGTGGGCCAGCACGAGAGGAATTGTGTGCACTTTTCAGACTGCAGGTACCCAAGGGGAAGGGATATGAATTGGAGAGGAGAGTGCTGACACAACTTTCACCTGGGTCACCTTACAGGTCCACTTGTATTATCCATGAAACACCTGGATGGGTTTCATAGCACTTCCATAAGTGACCTATTAAAAAATATATGTGGTTTATTAATTAAATCAAAAGTAAAGATTTTTTAATTACAAAAGAAAAACCTAGATGCAAAATTGTCTATGTATGTGTGTCTGTGCAGAGCTATATCTGTGTCTGCGATATATGGTGAAAATGAGGTTGGATCTTACATACAGCACTTTTGGCAAGTTGCCATTTTCTTTTAACACTGCATTGTGGATAGTTGAAAGGATGGACTTTATAGTTTTAACCATTTTTTAGGTATTTTAAAATTTTCTTTTTTTTGTAACACTAAGCATTGATGCACAGTACAACTTTGTATGCCTCTTTCCCCCTTCTCTTTGTTGGCTTGGGTAAATATTTCCTAGGAAAAATTTCTAATAAATAGAATTGATGAGTCAAAAGTGTTTTATTACTATTGTTTTCATTAGATCTGACTATGAAACTTTAGGTACAGTTTTCCAATTTGTTTGTTTTGATTTTTCTATAATATCAGAGTAAAAAGATACATATACATTTCTGAAATTTTGGATTTGTCACAATAATGGGCTAACATTTACTGAATGCTTACTACACTAGGCTTCCTAAGCACTTCGCATGTATTTCCATGTTCTTCATAATGACCCAATGAAGTGTTTACTAGTCATTAAGTATGAAATGTCCAATTTCGTGTCAAAAGTTTAGTTTATTGTATCTCAAACAGAAAGCAATACAATTAATCAAAGCATGTGCCTAAACTACTGACACACTGTTGCCACCTTTTTGTGTGTGTGTGTGTGTGTGAGACACAGTCTCACTTTGTCGCCTTCAGGAGAGTGCTGTGGCTTCTTAGCTCACAGTAACCTCAAACTCCTGGGCACCAGTGAGCCTCTTGCCTCAGGCTCCCAAGTACCTGGGACTACAGGCACCCACCACAACAACTGGCTATTTTTTTAGAAATGAGGTCTCTTGCTCAGCTGGTCTCAAACTCCTGAGCTCAAGCAATCCACCTGCCTTGGCCTCCCAGAGTGCTGGGATTATAGGCATGAGCCACTGTCCCCAGCCATTTTATTTCTGCAGTAATTTAATGGGAAGCAAAGGATCTCTCAACTTACAGATTTGGAAACCAGCATAAATAATGAGGAGAGAAAGCCAGAATTAGGTGAGAATTCATTCAGAAGGAAAAGGGATGGTAATATCGTGGAATTGGGTGCAGGCAGAACGGGGTCCCTTTTAGAGAGTTATGTTACTGCTGCCGCCAGGCTAGCTCAGTCTAGAGCATGGGACTTTTAATCCCAGGGTCATGGTTTTGAGCCCCATGTTGGGCGCTAAATGCTGGGGTCCCACCCTGGGAGCAGGGTCCCTTAAGTCCTGTGGATCTGGGGGCAACTGACTGAAGAAATATAACCTTAGAAATGATGAGAGATAAAGAGACAAGAAACACAGGATAGCATTCTCAAAAGTGGGAGCATAGGGGACCACTGCCCATTTGTGGGGTTCTGATGGTGGCTCTGAGTGTTAGTTCCACTCAGCTTTTTTTTTTTTTTTTTTTGAGACAGAGCCTCAAGCTGTCACCCTGGAGAGAGTGCTGTGGCATCCCAGCTCACAGCAACCTCCAATTCCTGGGTTCAAGCAAGTCTCCTGCCTCCGCCTCCCAAGTAGCTGGGACTACAGGCACCCGCCCGGCCATTTTTTGGTTGCAGCCATCATTGTTGTTTGGCGGGCCCAGGCTGGATTCGAACCCGCCAGCTCAGGTGTACATGGCTGGCGCCTTAGCCAGTTGAGCCACAGGCACCGAGCCTCCACTCAGCTTTTATTGAAGGCTATTTGCTCATTAGCCCAGAGGGTAAACTGAGGAAGGGAACAAAGATGCTAGCAGTTTCTGAGTAAGCATATTAGCTTCTATTGTTTCTATAATCATTAACTTCAAGGATCAGAGCAGTCTTGAGAAATCTGGAACCTGAGCCTTTTGTGGGGGCAGCCTCCTGTCTGTAGTCACACACAGATTCCTAAGGGGCTGTTAATAACTGCTAGTCCACTGTGGAGTAGAATGCCACTGGCCTCAATTTCCTCTGAAGAATCAGTGAAAGAGAGGAATTTTCCTTTCATTATGACTACAGAGGGTCTTCCTCTGCTGTAAGGGACATAAGTCCTCCTACTCATATTTCAGGGCTTGAACTATTCCCTTGATCTCTGCCCCAGCCAAATACAAATCTCCACAATTGGTATTTGCTTTGACTGTTAACAAGGCAGAAACTTGATGTTTCTTGCTAGGCCTTGCACACATCATCCTCTGTGGCTGTTATTCTTTCAGAGTGCTTACAGACCCAGCAGGGTGTTAGTAAGCTGTGTCCGCAACAGGCCACAATTCTATGAAAAGTAAGAAACTTGCTCAGATAAGAAATTTAGCAGTGGCTGGTTTAAAGGTAAACTAGCTGTCTTCACTTTGTTCTGCCTCACTAGCTTTTTTTTTCCCCCTTTTCCTGGGGAATGTTTTCCCTTGCCAAGAATGGGGTCTTCAGTCCCCATTCTGCCTACAATTGAGGGTGTGGTGAGAGGCCAAAACCAAACCAAACAAGAATAAAATAAACCAATCCTGATAATTTAAAACCAAAAAAGGGCTTTGCAGTAATTTCTCTTTACTGGCACACACTGTTTTCAAATATGTGCTGGATGGTAAAGTGAAGATTTGATAAATTTTGAAAGAGATCTATATTTTGGAGCAGTAGGGTACTGTCAATAATAAATATTTATCCTCCAGATAAATATAAAAGTCTTCTTTTAATATAAAATTCTTGAGAATGAATAACATTACAAAGAAACAATTTTCACAGTATGGATTAGGACATTGACTGCCACACTAGAAAAAAATTTTTTTACTTGAGGCCACAGTATTTTATGAAAATAGGATAAAAACTTTGAGAACAAAACAATCCTAAAACATACAAAAATAAAAAAGTAATATAAAAACTTGAAAACTAATAAACTTTAAAGATTTAAGCTTTAACGTTTATAAGAGCAAAGTGTTTTTCTTGACTTGTTAGCCGTAAGTACAATTTAAAGGTAAAAGTAAATAGACAAACAAAATTTATCAACTTCTATTCATTTAATTCACGTTTTTAGAATTACATTGTCAATATTAATTGTAACAATAAGAACATCAACAAGTAAGATTTTCATGAAACAACAGCAGGGTTTTGCCCAGGGGTACCTGGCAGGAAACACTTGTGCTGAGGTGTGGCAGTTTCCTCAAGGTCAAGAGATGCTTCTGAGTTGAATATGCTTCATGAAGCCATGGGCTCAAAACTAGCAGGAGTTAAGTCCAACTCCCAGGCAGTTAAGATGTTAGAGCTCTATGTCTGAGGGAGGATGTGTCTACTGAGGTCAGAAGAAGGGAAACTCTTGGTGTTCCAAACATGACCTCCTTTCCCTTAAGAAGATGACACATGAGTGAACTGTGTGGTTCTGGCAGAGACATCACCCTAAGCCCTGCTTCACAAGCAAACAGGCCTCTCACTGTGCACTACATAAACAATCTGTGAGATTTCCCTAAAGGCAAGTACAGTATTGTAGAGTGAGAAAAGTCATCATGTGGCAATATGGTTATTTCATTAACTTACTCTGCAAGAACATTTCTTGTCCCACCCGAGCGTCATCATCCACATCCCACTGTTGTGTTTTGCTCAGGGCTGATGTCAGTGGCAGGGAATGTGGAGGTATGAAAGTCCCCTCCAGTTGCCATCCCATCAGGAATAGATGTGATGGGTCACCACGCTTCCATAGGATGGGTCTCCATCTATTCTCTCTCTCTTTTTTTTTAAAATTATTAGCCATCTAGGCTCTTCTTCTTCTTTTTTTTTTTTTTGTAGAGACAGAGTCTCACTTTATCGCCCTTGGTAGAGTGCCGTGGCATCACACAGCTCACAGCAACCTCCAACTCCTGGGATAAGGCGATTTCTTTTGCCTTAGCCTCCCAAGTAGCTGGGACTATAGGCGCCCGCAACAATGCCCACCTGTTTTTCTGTTTTGCAGGTCGGCTGAGGCTGGGTTTGAACCCGCCACCTTTGGTATATAGGTCCGGTGCCCTACTTGATGAGCCACAGCGCCTGCCCCATCTATTCTCTTTTAATGATGACCACCATCTAACCTTATTTATAATTAATGAATTGCCTCCTTGTGTATTCATTAAATATTCATCTTCCAAAAGAACTCTTCACTAAGGGTTCATGAGGGCAAGGACAGTATCATGTCTTGATAATTGTTGTTTGCCCCACTGAAGTACAGTGTTTAATACGTAATAAACTCAACAGATTGTTGGATAGAAGAGTGACTGCAGAACAGTGTGGAGCATGGCAGATGACAGAAGATAGTTACAGGCGCTCAGTCTGACATTGTGTGCGAGGGTAATTGTGTTAAGACCTTTTCAGAGATGAAAGCCAAAATGACAGGGTGAGAGCCTCATGGATTATTTAATCTGTTCTCAGAGTTTAAGAGGAATAAAAGGGGGCAGAAATAGATCTGTTTCTCTCCTCCCACCCCAGTCTGGTAATTGGGGGTAGGATTATAATGAGGTTTGCAATTTTGTTGGAAATAAAGAGATGAATTTAATAATGAAGACCATTCAAGGGCTTATTTTCATGTCAAGCAGTGGCCTTACTTCAGTCAACGTCACTTTGAAGAGATAATAGTCTTGCTTACCTGATTAAAGACATTCATAGATTGGAGCATTCAACATATGTGGTGGATTATTATTTAAATATGTTAATTAATTATTTTAAATTGTTTTGGTACTACAAATTATGTCTTTGCATGGTTACTGAGCTAATAGTGATATCCTCACCTCCCCACCACCATAATAAGAAAAGTCACCAGGAGAATAAACAGCAGAATCCAGGGTGGTCTGATTCCAAAGCTCAGGCTCTTTCTCCTATGCCCTTGTTACAAAGTGTAATCTTCACGGGCAGGTCCTCCCAGGAGAACAGGGCAGGCACATCCCTCTTGATAATAGTGCGCAAGTTTTAATCAGACAGTTCCAAGGTTCTGTGGTCTCAGTCCAAGGCTAAGCAGCAAGACACCTGACTTCGGACTGGGCTGGCCTTGCCTGTCCCCTAACGCTCCCTGTCCTTATCTTTTAAATGGAGTCGTAGTTCATGAGAAGGGGTGTGACTCATTAATGACTGGAGAGCACAGGGAGACTGAACTCAACTGGACCAGTTCAGGAAAGAGCTAAAAATCATCCCCACGAGAGAACACTTTACTTTATGCTTGACTTTGGATCTAGGTGTGTTAAAATTTGAAGAGACCACAAAAAAGAAAAATAATGCTTTAAGGCTGCCACATATGGTCAGATTTTCATTATGTGAGGTTACGAAGATAAGACACTCAGGGACCCACCCACCGCATTCATTTGCGATTTCAATTCCCCTTATCTCACCTCCTATGTGGCCCTTGGTTTTGTTATGTGTACTACTCTGGGCAACAGTGTTCTCACTAGACGATGTTCCTAAAATTGTATTATGTGTTCCTAGCATCATTACCAGAATCATTCAATCTTTGACAGGTATTGGGCCAGGGTGCCAGGGAGCTAGAAGTCAGAATCATACAGGGAGGAGGGAGTTAACTTTTTAGAAAGTGAGTGGAACACGAACTGGGAGGAAAACCATTCAGGTGAGATTGGTGAGGCCAGATGCCTCATTTGGCCTTCAGGGTAGACAGGCCATTCATATTTTATAAAGTTCATCTTCTAATCTACTCTTTTCTTTCACTTTTACTTCATAGTGAGAAGGGTTAGGGTGTGGACTTTATTTTTGTCACTCCAGTTTTATTAGTTTGCTTAATTTAAGTGAAATGGGAGTGTTCCCTTCACTGTGTGCGATGTTGGTATCTCTGAGGACTCTAGTCCACAGCAGCTGCTTGTACTTCAGATGTGACTGTACAGGATGACAGGCTGCTGCTCAGCAGTCTGAACGCGTGTCTCTACACCTCCCTGCAGCTCTGAAATCCCAGACTGCTTTCGGTCTGCTCCTTTCTGCTGGCGGCCCAGGGCAGTCTTGTTGCATTCCAGCCATTGGTCTAACATCATATTTGACTTATTTCTGTCCAAGGCAGGACCAAGATGGCTGAGAGCAAGGGCAGAGCCTGCAATGAAACAAAACAGTGGGCATAAAGACATACTAAGGTATTTTGGATATCCTGGCAGGTATATATTTTCATAAATAAACATGATTATGTTTCAATATATTTTTATTGATGTACTCTGCCTTTAGCTTAAACCAGAAGTTGGCAAAGTGTGGCCCAGTGGCCAAGTCTGGCCACCCCATCATTTACATCTTGCCTACAGCTGTTTCTCACCTTAGCAGCAGAAGTGAGTAGTTCAGACAAAGAATAGATGGTGGTTGGTAAAGCCAAAAGCATTTACTATCTGAAAAAATTTGGCTACCTCTGGTTTAAACTTATTTCTCACCCTATTTCTTATTGAGTATACATTCATGAAATATAGTTCCTTAAAATTCAAACTCTTAAGAAAAAATTGTGTGTATTGAACTTCATTATATATACTACATTAAAAAAAAAAAAACAACAACAGGAAGTCCCAAAATAAAAATGTCTATGTGGACGCTGCAACATCTTAAGGCTTTACCTATTATTTATGTTCATTTACTTTTAGGGAAAGAAATGAAAAAAAAAGAGTTATAGTTAAGCAATATTTTTGAGTGGCTTCCAATATGCACAGGGCATGAAGTGAAGCCAGAGACAAAGCCAAGAGCCTTGAGTCCATTTTGTTCATAAAGGACAAAAAGTTTTTTATTGATTATCAACCTGCAAAGGTGATGAAATGTTATTAGCTCACTAAGGAGTAAAACGTTATTGAACAGCAGCACTGCCAGAGCCAGGAGGCGGTGGCTAAAACCTGCTATTTTGGAGAACACTGTTCATTGTTAACACCTACTACATTCACTCACACGGAGGAGTGACTAGTTGTGAACTATCTCTGATTGCTGTAAAGGCAAAACCAAATTAACTTTATTTGTACATTGGATACCAGGTTCTAATTCCTAGAAAAATAATGTACTTTCCAAATAGATTAAAACAAGTTTCAAGTCAAGGTATTTATTTTGAAAGAAATACCCTAATAACCAAGACCAAATTCTATTTCACAGTTCTTGTAAAAAAAAAAAAAAGGGTGAAGAGAAAATATTGGGTATTAAGAGAAAAAATATGGAGATTGTTGCTGCAAAACAAAATAACATTGTATCCCAGTTCCCTAACTGTCTGGCATTCATAAGAATTTCACCCATAAGCAGTCTATTCTATTTGTAGCTCCACTTGTGTGAGCTCCACTTGTGCAGGACAACTGCTTGTAGAATGTAAATGAATCATAATATTTGAAATGTGCATCAGGGTTTTAGAATGTGGCTTTGACTCTTGCTTTAACCTAACTTAAATATGCTTTACTATCATACTTAACGTTATCAAGAAGATTTAAGTGCTAAATTAATGTCTGTGCTTGAGATCCCGTGTCTGTCCCATAGTTAGCCTGACATAGTTATTCAACCCTCATTTAAGTGACATTTTCTTTAAGCATTCTGTCTGGGGATTGCTTGCTCCTCTAGACTGTCTGATCTGGACCCCATTGTTGCTTAATGAACTATCCCAAATTTTAGGAGTTTACAAAATTCATCATTTTATTATGTGCATGGATTATGTGGGTCAGGACAGGGCACAGCAGGATGACATGTCTGTGCTGCACTGTGTTTAGGGTTCCAGCTAAGAAGGTTGGAGGGCTGGAGTGAATTAGCAGCTGGGAGTCAGACTAATGTGGAGGCCCTTCCACTCATGTGCCTGGAGCCTGTGTTGGGGACACCTGTAGACTAGCACTGCCAGCAGACCACCCAAGGCTTCTCCACACTGCTGATCCGCCTTGCCTGGACGAGAGCTAATCCTGACAGCTCCAGGCTCCTGCTGGCAAGGTAGTAGCTGCTCTTCTCTGCCACGAAGTCTGACTCCCGCTGTGCTCTGCTGCCAAAGCTGTCCCAAGAGCATCCAAATTCAAGGAGAGCAGAATTAGACTCTGCCTCTTGAGTGTGGTCAAGAGAACATTTGAGAAGAGGATGTGGGAGTGGGAGTAGTTTCCAAGACCCTTTTTGGGAAATATAGTCTGCCTTGTTGGCCAAAGAAAGAATGAATTGGGAGAATGTGTTTTGTTAACAGAGAAATGTTAACATTTTTGTGATGTTGGTTGTTTATTAGAATTGGATGTCTAAAGGCATCTCAAATTTCTTTGGTTCAAAACACTGTTTTTTGTCTCTCCCCAAATCAAAACTGACATTTATCTGCCCTAAACTTGGTCTTCATCAGATATCTCCATCTTAGGGAATGGCATAGTTTCCTAGCCAAAACTTAGGACTTACTTCTGACTTGTTTTGCTCTTTTAACTCTTTAATCTAATCTGCCAGTAAGTCTGCTTACTTCTGCCTCCAAAACGCGTCTCAAGTGTCCCTACCGGTCTTCAGTGCTTATCTTCTTCGTCTGTTTTGTGCAGCTATTACAGAACACCCCAGACTGGATAATTTATAAGGAACAAAAATTTTGGTTTGGAGGAGGGAATCCAAGATCAGGGTGCCGGCGTCCAGTGCACCATCACGCGGGGGCAGGGGGAGGGCAGGAGAGAGGAAGATGGGGCTGAAGTCACTCCTTTATAGTGGCACCAGGCCCAGCCCCGGGCAGAGCCCTGACACCCGAAACCCTCAGAGGGTCTCACCTCTTTAATTGTTACGATACCAACCTCACTCCAGCAAGAGCTTTGGAGGGGACAACTTTCAAACATAGCAGCCCCTGAGGAAGCCAACCCACTCCCTACTCAGTTCTAAGAATGAACTTCCCAAACTCTAAATTTGGCCACATGACACCTTTGTTCATAATTCTTTGATATCTTCTGATTGCTCTTGGAATAAGATCTTCACTCCTTCCTGGACCTACAAACCCTGCAAGGTTTGGCTCTGGCCTCCGCTCCATGCCTCATCTCATCACTACTCTCTCTTTGCCCCTTGTGCCCCATCCGCACAATCCCCTGTTGTCTCCCACCCGCCCTCCCGTGCCTTTAGCCTGGCCCTTTCCTCTGCCTGCAGTGCTTGCTCAGTGGACGTCGGCGCTGACCTCCTCAGGCCTCCCCTGACCAGCCCATCTCAAGTGTTCTATCTCATTGCTCACTCCTTTATCATCCCACTAATTTCTATAATAAAATCACATTATTTTATATGTTTATTTACTTGTTTGTTACCTGTCTTTCCAGCTAGAATTTAGGCTCCCTGAAGACAGTGGCCCTGCCTCTCTGTACTTCACTACTTTGCAGGATCTTGTGCTTAACAAGCATCCTACAGATATTTTTACCACGAAAAATGGAAGGAGGGCTTAAAAGAAGAAGAAAATGGCATGTTTCACTCTAATTTGTCATGAAAATTTATCTGTATTTTACACAAACCCATGGTTGAGTATAACAGATGACTTTTGCTGTAACACATAGGAAAATTAAAACTTACAAATACTTTTTTGGGCTTAATCTGACCTTTCAAGGGTCTCTGATTGTGTTTGAACTTGTCATTAGCTAAACCTAACCTTCCTTTGTTCATCCTTTCATTTATTAATTCAGTTTTTGACCAGAGCCTATTATATCATGGGACGGTAGTAGAATGTAAAAATGTATAAGACATATTTCTTGCTTCCATAGAGCCGACAATTTACAGGAGGAAATAATGAACATAAAACACAAATCTCAACATGTGGTGATGGTGTCAGGGACATGTTAAGACTCAATCTAATGCATTCAATGTGGAAGAGAAAGAAGTCTTTAGGGCTGAATTAATCAGAGAAGGTAATATGGACAAGGTGGTATTTAAATTGGATATTTAAAAATGACTTTCAATAGGTGGAGATGAAGACAGAGGAAATAAAGACATTCCTGTTCAAATAAACAGCACAAGCAAGGGGCTTGGGCATAAAGGAAATAAAATGCGTGTATAGAAAATGGGAAGAAATCCAGGCTGAGCAGCACCTCAAACTATGTGTGAGATCAGTTGAAATACAGCTGTTTGAAGTCACGTCATGAAACACCACTAGCTCCAAGTACATAACTTGAACTTCATGTAACAGGTGATGACGAACTATTGCAAAGTTTTTATGGGGAATTTGTTTTGTTTTTTGAGGGTGGGGCAGGAAATTAGTTACAATAGCAGTTTAGGAAAATTAACCTGGCTTTGTGTACAGGGCAAGAGTGACTGAAAATGGGCCATATGGGTAGGAAGGAAAGTGAAGAGAAAGAGCCCAACTTTATCCATCATGGTCCAAGGACCAAGAAATCTTACTGTTCTCTGTGTATCTCCCAATGTAGACTGAGGAAGTATGGTTTTAGAGGGAGGAGCGTGGCTTAGGCCTAGTTTCAGAACCCTGGTTCCATAACTTTGGTACTTATATGACTTGAAGTCATTTGACATTTCTGAGCCTCTGTTTCCTCACCTACAGAATAGGGATAATTTTTATCCTTTTGTACAATATTTCTATGCAAATTAAGAATTACTTGACAAAAGTAGCTACACAATTAATAATTCTGTATTACTAGTGATTGAATTCAGCCGTGAATTTATTAGCTTCCACTTTTAGTATTACACTGGACTGCTTCCATTCTCCTTGACTGATGGTTTATGCTAAAGAAAGATTATGAAAGCGATTTGTTAGTACATCATCAGTGCAGCTGGCGTGTGAAACTTTCTTCTGTATTCTCTGAAATATCACTGCCATCTACCTGATTACTCTGGTCTTTATTCCAAATAGTAACTGCAGTGTCAGCAGAAGCTTTTGAATAGTTTTTCTAAATGGAATGTCTTTTACTCTTGCCAGGATAGACCAAGTATTAAATAAGCACTCAATACTTTTTGCATTTTAATTTAATAAAAGAAGTAGTAATAGAATTTGAGGGTGACTGGCTGCGGCAGGGAGAGCTATCTAGCACTCTTCTACTTCTTTTCATTTGTTTCTGACTTTTTCTTCCTCTTTAGAATTTATCTTAATATCTTCCCTGGGCCAGAATGCCAGGCTCTAGTTTACACAGAGGTTCCTAACCTTTCGGCACCAGTGCCATTTTTCCAAAGACTGGGGAGTTGGGGTATGGTTTCAGGATGATTGAAGTCTGTTAAATTTATTGTGCACTTTATTCCTATGATTATTACATTGTAAAAGATAATGAAATAATTGCACAAGTCATCATAATGCAGAATCAGTGGTAGCCCTGAAATGGTTTTCCTGCAATTAGGTGGTCCCATCTGGGGGTGATGAGAGACAGTGATAGGTGAAGCTTCCCTTGCTGGGTGCGCACCTCCTACCATGTGGCCCTTTTCCTAACAGGCCACAGACTGGTCCTTGTCTCAGAGCTTGGGGACCACAGGGTTCAAAACATCACTATGTTTTGAAGAAACATACCTATGAAGAAATTTAAATACCAAGAAGTGATTTGAGGTTACTTTCTTTGGATCAAAGTTACTTAAGTAGTCAGATGGAAACTTGAGAGAAAAGGAATTTATTTACTAATAATTAAAAATTAATCTCTCCTTTTTAATTTCTGATTTACCATCACATATGCTAGCACATACATTTTCCGACAAATTTTTGCTTCTTTAGGTTTAAGCAAGTAAGAATTGCTGAGTGAAAGAATACATGTTGGGATTATCCCCAATTTCTGTGTAATTGTGGATGGAATGTTAGGTTTTTTAATGAGCAGAGATAAATGTCTCAAAACTTGAGTTAAGGATAAAGATGACTAGTGCCAGGCCCAGTACCTTGATACTAAAATAGCACAACCACCACTACTGTCTGAATGAATACACATACCAAGAAAAAGATTTCTCTTTCCTATTTATTTTAAAATGAAAAATCAAAAAGTTGAGGCATCTCAAATCAGCAGCCCCCCTTATCCAAGGGAGATATGTTACAAGACCCCCAGTGGATGCCTGAGACTTTGGAGAGCACTGAGCCCTGTACTACTAAATACACTGCTGTATACACTACTGCATACACTACTAAATACACTGCTGTATACACTGCTAAATACACTACTGTATACGCTATTTCCCTCCATGTAGCACATTATGAGCAAATACTGCGTGTCACCACTCGGGGACATTATCAGTGACCTTCACACCTCCATTCTGTGTGTTCTATAGGAGGAATCATAGGCAGGAAGCACATGTGTGTGACTGAAGTTAGAGGAAAACATCACTGAAAACCTAATTTTAAATAGCTGAGGTAAAATGTAGCCATGTTACAAAAGAAAACCACAATATAGGGACTTCATATTCCAAGTTCTGTTTTTGGATAACTGGGTTCTCAGCAGTGTATGCCAGTGTTGAATGTGCATGTTCTGTCAGACTCCACTGGAGTCAGAGAAGTAGTCGTAACTTAGGTGTTACAGTGTAGACGTCCTCAACAGTTACCTGACTCTCTGGATCAGATCTTAAATTCACAGAGGAAAATCAATATCCCCACTCTAAGCCTTCTCACATAGTGAGTAAATCTGAAACAGAATTGACCATGCATAAATATGCAGGGAGTTTTTAGAGTCAGTAGCTGCTTCTGAAGGTGAAAGTGGCACCACTACTACTAATAGGGTTATTAACAAGATTGAGTTAATTTATTAGAACAGTCCCTAGGATACAGAAATGGCTGGGTAGATGTTGCCAATATTATTATTATTGTGATTAGTGAGACTATCGATTATTTCCATTGTGAGATAGAAAAAACTGTCAACAAGCCTGTTCCACCTGAATTTTCATAAACAGAGGGAAATTCTGGTATAACAGCTAAGAACTGGATTTAAAATCAAATTCAGATTCCACCCCCCCTTTCTTCTAGCCTATGTCTTAAAACTTTTATGACAAAAGAGATTGTCCTTGCTCAAAATCAGTCTCAATGACCATACCATTTTTATACATCAATCAACTAGAAACCATGAATCTAAATTATGCAAAGAAAATACCAAAATATTATCATTCTTCTCTGAAAGAGATACTTTTCACTACCATTCCATCTACTTTTTTCTATTTTATGACTTTTAATAATAAAACTATGCTTTTTTCATTTTTATGAAAAAATTCTCATTTTTCAAAACTAACTGCGGTAATCAAAATATAGCAGGATGTCTGATAAAATGCTGTTTCAAAATATTATGTTGTTTTTTATTTGCCAAGGTGAAAGGAAAGCAGGAATTTTCTTTTGAAAATGTTGTCTCTGTGACACTGATTTGAGCAGTGAGCAAATGCCGTCAGCACTGCCGCCTCCAGGGACGAGGGTCTGACCATTCCAGTCCGTCACTGCCGTCTTGGCAGCCACTGTGTCTTAGTTTGTGAAAATATTAATCATCCATCAGAGGGGCTTCTGTTTAAATTATATAGTTATTTACATGGAAAAATATCTCTAGGCAGGCAAATGGAGTTATTTATTTATTTTACATTCAAATTTTGAGTTTGAATGCACTCTACATGGTTAAAATTCAAAAAAAGTATAAAGAATTCAGTGAATATGTTACTCTTTGTGACTGTTCCACAATCCTCTAATTCCCCTCCCTGGGGGCAAATAGTGCTTTTATTTGTTTATGAATCCTTCAAGAGATATTTTATGCATATGCAAATAAATATTTTTAGATATAGTCTAAAGTTATTGTCTAAGAATAATTATGTTTTAGGGATTTTGTGGAGCCTGAAATCTGTTGTAATAAAAATATATTCTGGGTAAGTAAGACTTTCTATTTTTAACATTCCATCAGTCACTCTGTAAGTAACTCCCAAGTCCTACTGTGTGTAAAGTGCCACCAGGTGCTGCTGTGACTATCAAGTGCCTTTAAAAACTTTCAGATTTATGTTGGGCGTGGTGTCTCACAGCTGTGATCTCGGCACTCTGGGAGGCTGAGGCCGGTGGATTGTCTGAGCTCAGGAGTTTGAGATCAGCTTGAGCTAGAGCAAGACCGGGTCTCTACTAAAAATAGAAAAACTAGGCCGGGAGTGGTGGCAGGAGCCTGTAGTCCCAGCTACCAGGAGGCTGAGGCAAGAGGATCACTTGAGCCCAGAAGTTTGAGGTTGCTGTGAGCTATGACACTACGGCCTTCTACCCAGAGTCACAGAGTGAGACTGTCTCAAACACAAACAAACAAACAACCCCCCAACACTCATATTTATGATCTTGTCATTTAGGTTGGTGCTTAGACCATCCGTGTTACAGAAAGGCCTTCTCTCACTCCACTGGAAAGCCGCTCTCCCTCCATTGCCTCAGGTGATTGATTCTGTCACCCGTTTCTCACTTTTGAGGCAAGAGGGCTGCAGTCAACCGCAAAGGGATCATAGGAGTAAGTGGCACTGTGCTGTGCAGAGAGGGTCACCCTCTTCACAGCGTTCACTACTTGCTGGCATCTGGCATTACAAGGCCGTGGGCGGTACCTTGTCCTTTTATTTGTCTGCTCACAGCATCCATGGAGCAGGAGTGGTCTGCTTCCCCTGAAAAGTCCCCGAAACCAAGATTTGTTTTTAACAAAGATTTGTTGACAGAGTGGGTGGCCTGGCTGTGTCCCACATCCTGTGTTGAATGGAGCACCCTTTGATTAGCAGTGGGACACTGAAAAGCTCCAAAGGCAAATCTGCTCAGAACACTTCTTCCCCTAAAGTGGGGGAGCGGAACCGACTTTCAGTATTGAGATTTCAGCGTGACAGTGTTCCCAGTGAAGACATCAGGCTGGCAGATGGGTCTGCTGTGTTCTATAGGAGGGATAGCAGCTGTGCTGCTGCCCGCCGGGTGACCCGGGGCTGTGGTTTCCAGGACCAGCCTTGCCCGGAGAGCCGCCTCGGGCTGGGAGTGGTAATGGCCGGGCTGGATCAACAGGTGCAGAAGGAAGGGCCGCCTTCCCGCAGCCTGGGGGGCTCCCTCGTCCCCCAAGGAGGCGGGAGGCCAGCAGGGTACAAAGGGACAAGCACTGTAGTGGCTGGTGTGCTCACATGCACGCTCACGTACAGACGCACATGCCACACGCACACTCCCCCCACACACTTCACACACGTTCCACACACATGTGCTCCATACACACGTTCCACACACACAATGCTCTGCACACACGTGCTCCACACACATGCTTCACACATACACACACACACGCTCCACACACACACCCACGCTCCACACACGCACACACGTGCTCCACACACATGCTTCACACATACACACACACACTCCACACACACGTGCTCCACACACACGCTCCACACACACACACACACATGCTCCACACACACACACATACTTCACATACACACACGTGCTCCACACACACACACATGCTCCACACACACACACACATGCTCCACACACACATACTTCACATACACACATGCTCCACACACACACACACATGCTCCGCACACACTCCACACACACGGGCTCCACACACACACCCACGCTCCACACACATGTGCTCCACACGCACACACACACGCTCCACACACACACGCTCCACACACACTCTCCACACACACACGCTCCACACACACACCACGCTCCACACACACATACTTCACATACACACATGCTCCACACACACACACACACATGCTCCGCACACACTCCACACACACGGGCTCCACACATGCTTCACACATACACACACACACACGCTCCACACACACACCCACGCTCCACACACACACGTGCTCCACACACACACACACACACACTCCACACACACACATACCCTCCACACACGCACACACGCTCCACACACACACACACACATGCTCCACACACACCCACGCTCCACACACACATGTGCTCCACACACACACACACACTCCACACACACACACATACCCTCCACACACGCACACACGCTCCACACACACATGCTACACACACACACACGCTCCACACACACACGTGCTCCACACACACACACACACCCTCCACACACGCACACATGCTCCACACACACGTGCTCCACACACATGCTTCACACATAC
>CAUYRH010112307.1:0-23438 GCA_963574655.1 Perodicticus potto
TGAGACAGAGCCTCAAGCTGTCACCCTGGATAGAGTGCCGTGGCATCACAGCTCACAGCAACCTCCAACTCCTGGGCTCAAGCGAGTCTCTTGCCTCTGCCTCCCAAGTAGCTGGGACTGCAGGTGCCCGCCACAACGCCCGGCCATTTTTTTTTGGTTGCAGCCGTCATTGTTGTTTGGTGGGCCCGGGCTGGATTCGAACCCGCCAGGTCAGGTGTACGTGGCTGGTGCCTTAGCCCGCTGAGCCGCTGAGCCACAGGCGCCGAGCCGGGACTCTTCTAGACTTAACCCTCTGTATCTCTTTATCTGGCTCTTCATTTGTTATCTTTTGTGACACACTTTATAATAAACCAGTAAATGTAAGTAAGTGTTTCAATGACTTCTATGAGCCATTATTAAAAAGTTATCAAAACAGAAGAAGAGGTTATGGGAACCTCTAATTTGTAGCCAAGTGGGAACGTGGAGACCCATTCCTTTAGATTGGCCTCTGAAATGGAAAACAGTCTTATGGGATTGATCCCTTTACCTGCAAGGTCTGCACCAACTCTGGGCAGTTAGTGTCATAATTAAATTGTAGGACCCCAATTGGTATTTTCAGCAAGTTGGAGGATTGCTTGGTGTGGAAAACCCACCCATTTGGTGTCAGATGTCTTGTAAGTAGAGAAACAGAGGTTTTTCCTTTTATTGCCCTCTAAATCCATTTCATAGATCCTGAGAACATGCATTTTAAGAAAGGAAAAACTGTATTAAAATTATAATACTCAATATATTTACCAATAACAAAAGATGAATATAAGTCATGTTGAGCACCTCTTGTAATTGTTTCTTGCAGAAACCAAATGGGACTTGAGCATTATAAATTTTATATAGTTTTTTCCTTTAAAAAAATATGTATACATTTTTGGGCATCCTTTGTATATTCCCTTGTATGACAAAAGGGACTTTGTAGATGTGATTAACTTAAGGATCTTGAGAAGGGACCATTATCCTGGATTCCCCAGGTGGGCTCAAAGATACAACTGCTTATGAGAGGGAGGTAGATGGAGATGCTGCTACAGAAGAGATGTGAAGACAGAAGCCATAGGTTGGAGAGACGCAGGAAGAGGGCCTTGGGCCAAGGCACACAGGTGACCTGCAGAAGCCAGAAAATGTAAGAAAACGAATTCTCCTGGAGCCTCCAGAAGGAACCATGCCAATACTTTGACTGTAGCCCAGTAAAAGTGATTTTGGACCTTAGCTTCCAGGACTATAAGAGAATAAATTTAAGTTGTTTTAAGCCACCAACTTTGTGGTATTAATATTTTATTACAGCAGCCCTTTTAAACTAATGAATAGCCGAGCTAAGACAAAACTAGACATGTCTGCCTTGCTGCCTCCCACAGGCTTATTCTTAAGTAGCCATCTAGAAACTGCAGGAAGGGGAAAAGGAAGCAGTACAGCTTCTAAACTCCAGAGAAAGGGCCACCCACATGGCACACCTCCAGTGACAGGAGGCACTTAGAGACTTTAAACACCTTAGTATCTCCCAAATTCAGGAAACAGCTTTCCCCCCTACCTCTGTGTAAAGATTGAATGTGAATATAAAGAGCAAAGACAATTTATCATTGAGACTCTCTGGCCCCCCAAATTACTAAGACAGAAATCTCCTTTTGTGCAAGACAAAATATGTTAAAAGGAGTTTTTTTTTTTTAAATCAAAGAGGGCATAATTACAAATTTTCTGCCATGCTACTATTTAATTATAATCTTTAGTACAAAGTGCAGTTTCCTGTGTCATTTGGAACACATGAGCGTTCTCAGTTCCACCGTTCACCTCAGCATAGATAGATAACCCTATGGCTGGAACTTGTCCTCAAATGGCCCGGGGACACTTTTGTTTTCACCTCAATTTTTGGTCATAAGATACCTTTCCCCAACATGAAAGTATCGTGGATTTCTTTTTCTTTTTTTTGTCTAAGGATAAAACTTAGCTGAAAAGACATTTCACCCAAAGCAACCTTTTCTTTTCTCTTCAAAAACACAATCTTTGTTTCCTTGGAGATCTTGGTTTTAATGATGTCTTTCATGAGCCTGCTCCCCTGGGACATGAGGCCAGAGAGGCTACGTTGGACTTTTGTTCTCTGCACCTATTTAGTTATTTATTTTTGCAAATGAATCTAACTGATTCTCAGGGCAATTATTTTTGGCTGAAATAAGAAGTCTAACTTTTCCTGTTCTTAATATACTAGCAAATAATTTCATAGCCTCTGACTGGCTGATTGAATTCGGACTACATCCTGCAAAAGAGGGGGATGCTGGATCCCTAAATAGGAGTAGGGCCCACAGGAGATATGACATAATCCACCAGTGTGGAAAGGTAGGTGAAAGAGCAAACACCCTCAAGCTTCAGTTAGAGTACAGGGTGGATTGTATTATTGTTCCTAATTATTGAGCCTTTCTCTGTGACAGAATCATGCAACTCTACTCTGTACCATAAAACCTACAGTTACTGTGGAAAGTGTCACTTTCCTGTAACACTGGTATTGAACTTAGCCATGTGTCTTGCACTGGCCAATGGAATGTACATAGCTTAGCCATTGCTCTTCTCCCTCTGCTGTGGGACTGAGGAGAGGATGCCCCTTCATCCTACATCCTGAAATGAAAAGAGATGTGGAGCAGAGCCAAAGCTGTCATACAGCTGACATGTAACCAGGTAAGGATAAATGTGTGGTGTTATAAGGCACTGAGGTTTGGGGAATGTTTGTTACTGCAGCAGAACCTAAAGAAAGCTGACCAATACCCAGCACTGGAGGTTAGCTGGGGCAATTCCATGTAAGAGAATATATCGGTTAGGACTCCTTCATTTGCAAGTATAACAAAATTAACTCAAATTGGCTTAAACAAATTAAAAAGAGGGGATATTTATAGACTTAATTAACTAAAAAAAGGATAGAGTTGGCTTTTGGCATGGCCAGAAGGTTTGAAAGAACATCATAGGGACTCAGATACTTGCTAACTCTCAGTCGTTTTGTTATGTCAGGTACAATCTCTTTAGAAATTATAAACTCAAAGATTCAAGTTTACTGGAAAAGAGAGAAACTTTTCCCTGGTTGCTTCTTGAAAAGTCCTTAGATTATCTCTGATTGGACCAATCTGGGAAGCAACTATTATGATCAGTGGGATTCACTGCTCTGACTGGCCAGGCATGGTCACATACCTGAGCCCATATCCAGAGCTACAGTCAGCTCACGCCCTGAACCATACAGACTGAGTATGAGAGGGGGCAATCCTTTGAGGAACATAAATGTCTGCCACAGACAGCAAGAAAATGAACCAATGCCCTTTAGTTTTGCTCCTTCCTTCCTTCTTTTCTTCCTCCCTCCCTCCCTCTCTTCCTTCCTTCACAGCATCTTAAGCTCTTGCCTTGGGTAGTGCCATAGCGTCATAGCTCACAGGAACCTCCAACTCAGGCTCAAGTGATCAATCCTCTTCCCACAGATTTTTTTCTATTTTTAGTACACATGGGGGTTTTGCTTTTTGCTCAGGCTTGTCTCGAACTCCTGAGCTCAAGAAATCCACCCTCCTCGGCCTCTTAGAGTGCTAGGATTACAGGCGTGACTGTTTGTCATTCTTAAAGTAATCTTTTAGAAAATATGAAAGCAATAGAAAAATATAAAGGAGAAAATAAAAGTCAGCCATGTTCCTGCCATTTAAAATAAAACATCCTGACTCGGCGCCTGTGGCTCAATGGGCTAAGGCGCCAGCCACGTACACCTGAGCTGGTGGGTTCGAATCCAGCCCAGGCCCGCCAAACAACAATAATGGCTGCAACCAAAAAATGGCCGGGCGCCTGTAGTCCCAGCCACTTGGGAGGCGGAGGCAGGAGACTCGCTTGAGCCCAGGAATTGGAGGTTGCTGTGAGCTGTGATGCCACAGCACTCTACCCAGGGTGACAGCTTGAGGCTCTGTCTCAAAAAAATAAAAAAAAATAAAAAAAAAAACATCCTTTTGCATGATATTTTTAGGTCCAGAATTATTTCACTCCATGATGAGCCTTTACTTTAAACTGTATAATTTATTTAATAAATATGCGTATTTTACACATAGTTATTTCTATAAACCTAGGAGTATTTTTTAAGCATTGTCAGTGTCCCTGGCTATATAAAAATGCAGCCATGAAAAGAAGTCCTAAGAGCTGCCCACCCCAAGTTTGGGCTTCAGATGCTAATTTCAACTAAGGTCTCAGCAGAGATCATTTGGCCCAAGCTCTGGGGTTCTCTGTGTATTTGACTGTTTTGTTAAATGTACCTTTTATTCCTCTAGTCAAAAAGAAAACTCGACTTTTTCTTAAGTTAAAGAAAAAATCAATACATATTCTTTGTGTAAAAAAGTGGAAACAGCATTACCCAAAATTAATTTCAGATCAAAGGCAGATTTCATTGAAAAGAAAAAAATGTAAAAAAGTACAAAATGTAAAAAAGTTCTAGAAAAGAAATGGGTAACTCAGAAGGGGTAGACAGAGTGCAGAGTATGCTAAATTATGGTGGAACCTGTGGGAGAAAGCCTCATCATTTATGTGATAAGCAATCAGCAGCCGCCCATGACAAATGTCCCCAACCTACCAGCTGTGATTTGACAATATAATGACACCGAGCCCTGAAGACAGCTGGGCCTGGTAGAATTTGTCTCACTAAGAACATTAAAATAAGACCCCAACTCCCCAGGCTGATAGAGAAGAATATTTAAGGCAATAAATGCCAGCAAACGCATAATAGACAAAAGAATTGCATCTTGCATAGGGGTCGTAGCCCAAAATCAGGACATAGATGAAAATCCATTTAGTCAAAATTTCCCCTTAAAATCCCTTAAATTACCCACCTAAAGACATAGTGTCTTTCAAGTGTTATCACATAGTCAGTTTTTTCCCCATTCTCAGTGCTAATCACTTTAGGGATCAGGTGATGGAAGAGGCAGAGAGAGTAGTCAAATACGTTCTTAATTGCCCGGACTCCTCTGAAGCTACAGTGCTTGGGTTCAAATCTTGCCTCTGCTATTTACTGGCTTGTGACCCTGGACAAAAACTCAATTTCTCTGTGCATCAGTTCTTTCTCAGAAATACGTGTTTATCAGCCGGGCATGGTGGCTCACAACTATAATCCTAGCACTCTGGGAGGCCAAGGTAGGTGGATTGCTAGAGCTCAGGAGTTCAAGACCAGCCTGAGCAACAGTGAGACCCTGCGTCTACTAAAAAAAAAAAAAAAAAATAGAAAAATTAGCAGACATATCTGGGGGGGCCTGTAGTCTCAGCTACTTGGGAGGCTAAGCCAAGAAGATATCTAGAGCCCAAGAGTTTGAGGTTGCTGTGAACTATGATGCTACAGCAATGTACCCAGGCAATGGAGTGAGATTCTGCTTCAGAAAAAAAAGAAAGAAAGAAATATGTGTATGTTTATAGTCAGGACAGCAAGTAATCACCCATTATCCAAGTGTTCCCTTATATATCCCAGCTTCCTTGCAGTTGGTTGGAGGCCATGCTCTGGAGGAGAGATGAGAAGTTTAACAACATTCTAGATGGAGAAGGTTAAGAACTGAGGCTCCTCCTCCCTTCTTTTCTTCCCTTGCCTCAGTGACCTCAGAGGTCACATATTTTAAATTAAATAGCTATGATTTTTTTCTTTGTTTGTTTGTTTCTTTTTTTTTGAGACAGAGTCTCACTGTGTTGCCCTGAGTAGAGTGCTGTGGCATCACAGCTCACAGCAACCTCCAACTCCTGGGCTTAGGCAATTCTCTTGCCTCAGCCTCCCAAACAGCTGAAACTACAGGCGCCTGCCAGAATGCTGGCTATTTTTTTGTTGCAGTTTGGCCAGGGCCGGGTTTGAACCTGCCACCCTCAGTGTATGGGGTCAGCGCCCTACCCACTGAGCCACAGGTGCCACCCATCTACTGTTGATACATATACCAAGCAGGTACATCCCAGCTATCTAATGAGAGTTGTTTAATTTGTTCATTTATTCAGCTAATATTTATTGAATGTTTAAATGTGCTACAAAATTATGGTATAGATGTACCATAATGCCTTGGAACTATGAAACAGAAAAACATGGTTCTTGTCTTCTTGGACAGACATATATTGTGTATACTTGGACTGAAGCATGTATGTACTTAATATATGCTAATTCAACAATATGGTCTTGGGGACAAGAGAGACAGAGAGGAAGAATAGAAAAAGAATTTTTATTTTTTTTATTTTTATTTTTATTTTTTTGAGACAGAGCCTCAAGCTGTCACCCTGGATAGAGTGCTGTGACATCACAGCTCACAGCAACCTCCAATTCCTGGGCTCAAGTGAATCTCCTGCCTCTGCCTCCCAAGCAGCTGGGACTACAGGCACCCGCCACAACGCCCGGCCATTTTTTTTTGGTTGCAGCCGTCATTGTTGTTTGGCGGGCCCAGGCTGGATTCGAACCCTCCAGCTCAGGTGTACGTGGCTGGTGCCTTAGCCCGTTGAGCCACAGGTGCCGAGCCAGAACAAGAATTTTTAAAATGTAGGCAATTCTTGCCATTTTACTCTGGAGGTGAAACGTAAAATAGGACATATGGCTCAGCTGTTTTCTTGTTCTCAATTTTGTGTGACCCTCATAACACAAGCAGCTCATAAAACAACTGTTTCCTTCTGTCTGTTTGTCTGTGTGTATATATTCCTACCTACCTGCCACAAATGTATCATGTTTACTCGGTACTACTCTGAGCAATTTATAACTATTACCTAATGTAACTCACATAACATAAAAGTGTCACCACAAAAATATTTTTATTTATTTATTTTTTTGAGACAGAGTCTCACTTTGTCACCCTGGGTGGAGTACCATGGCGTCATAGCTCACAGCAACCTTAAACTCTCGGGCTCAAGCGATTTTCTTGCCTCAGTCTCCTGAGTATCTGGGACTAGAAGTGCCCACCACAATGCCTGGTTATTTTTTTAAAGACAGGGTCTCGCTCTTCCTCAGGCTGGTCTTGAACTCCTAAGCTCAAGCAATCCACCCGCCTCGGCCTCCCAGAATGCTAGGATTATAGGCATGAGTCACCACACCCAGCCTCATAAAAATATTATCCCCATTGTATTAGGCTAAAACTAGGGTAGGTTGCAGTTATAATCAGTACCAAAATGCCAGTGGCTTGACCCAATAACAGCTTATTTCTTGCCCACAAAAAGAGAGTTGCAAGGTGAACAGCCCTCTTAGAAATCACAGCTATTCATGGGTGGCGCCCGTAGCTTAGTGGGTAGGGTGCCAGCCACATACACCGAAGCTATTGGGTTCGAACTCGGCCCAGGCCAGCTAAAACAACAGTGACAACTGCAACAAAAAATATAGGCAGGTGTTGTGGCGGGCATCTGTAGTCCCAGCTACTTGGGAGACTGAAGCAAGAGAATCTCTTGAGCCCAAAAGTTTGAGGTTGCTGTGAGCTGTGACGCCACAGCACTCTACTCAGGGCAACACAGCGAGACTCTGTCTCAAAAAAAAAAAAAATAGTAGAAAAGAAAAGGTATTCTCTTAATAGTTGCCTCAGAATTCCCCTCAGGTAGGGAACTTTTCTTTGTTTATATTTAAGATCATTTTATAGATGAAAAAACTGTGGCTTAAAAAGATTAAGTCATCTTCACTCAAAGTCACGGAGCTGGGAGTGGTGGAGCTGGGTTGGGAATGCAGATTGAGATTTCAGAGCCCAAGCTCCTCACCACTGCACTGTACTCCACTTCTTTGACTTCCAGGACATTCCTATATTTCCTTTGACGGCTCTGGAATTTGACTTACTGTCATCCTGTTCAACCATCTCCCACCAACCTTCTCACCTACTTTATCACCCATGCTGCTGACATCTCTAACACTGTGGCCTTGGATCCAGATGTTTCCCACGACCCTTCCTTCACTCTGTGTCAGCCACCCAATAGAATGGTCACATCTTAGAATGGCTCATCACTGAATACTTTCATAGCTGAAATTCCTGAATTCTTGATCTCATTATAACATTCTCTGTCTTTTCATCTTTCCCAACTACTCATTTCTATTTATACTGTTTCTTGCCCTTACCTAACAGCATTGTTTGGGAAGGTTACTGTTGTCCACCTAGAATAGGGATCAGCAAACTATAACCTGTGGGCCCAATCTGGCCCAACACCTCTTCTTATAAATAAAGTTGTGTTGGAACACAGCCACACTCAATCATTTACCTACTATCTATATCTGTTTGCATGCTACAAAAAGAATGTTGAGTTGTAGAGAGAACACCTGTGGTTTGTGAAGCCTACAAAATTTACTATCTTTTACAGAAAAGTTTACTGACTCTTGACCTAGAAATCCATTTTCTTATTCCCCAAGAACTCTAAGATTATTGGAGCCACATTCTTTATGGCAGACCCAAGGCACTGATCATGTTAGTTCTCCTTCTTATCACTGCTGAGAGGACTTGGGTTTGGGTTGGAGAGGGAAAGGAGCTTGAGACTAACATAAGAGAAGTGGTCAGGGCATTATGTGCAGCCAGAGCCAGGCCTCAGGAGGGGTGGCCCAGGGGGTGACCTAAGCCTCCCCAGCCCCACAACACTTCTTGCTTGGGCTGCACCTGCCATCTTTCCTTGCCCCAGGGTCATTTTCCATTTGAGTTTCTCAACATAATCACATGAAAATGCAGTCCCCCACTGCCTGTCACTCCAGCTTTCCCTGGTGGGGAACAGCCCTCAGCCCTCCTGGTTCACTATCACTCAATAGATACACCTCCCTGTACATAGTGCTCATGTGGAGTTTTGAAAAATCTCATTTTTCCTTTTTCTTTTAATTTTTTATTATGGAAATTTTCAAAGATATATAAAAGTAGACAGAAAAATATAAAATGGACCCATGTCTCCACCAGAGCTAGCTTTTTTTTTTTTTGAGACAGAGCCTCAAGCTGTCACCCTTGGTAGAGTGCTGTGGCATCACAGCTCACAGCAACCTCCAATTCCTCGACTTAAGTGATTCTCTTGCCTCAGCCTCCCAAGTAGCTGGGACTACAGGCACCCGCCACAATGCCTGGCCATTTTTTGGTTGTAGTTGTCATGCTGTTTGGCAGGCCCGGGCTGGATTCAAACCCACCAGCTCTGGTATATGTGGCTGGCACCCTAACCACTTGAGCTACAGGCGCCAAGCCTCCACCAGCTAGCTTTAGATACACTATTCTCCATGTCAGTTAATAGTAAATTCCCTCCCCCAACCCTTATCCACAGAATATATAATTTCATACATTAATATTCCAGCACATTTCTTTAAGAGGTAAAACTTTTTAATTACTATGAAATCATTATTAATGATTTAATAATTCCTTATTTCATCAACTGTCTATTAACTGTTTCAATTTCCAATTGTCTCCTGATTTTTTTATATAATTTGTTTCTCTGATTCAAGATCCAATTAAAAGTCATACACTGGAATTTTTAAAAACATATTTTCTTGATTCTAAGATCTCCCCCCAAGCTCATTTTAGTGTTTCTGAGTTTGGTATGTCACTTACTTTTTATGTGAACACATAATATGTTTCTTTCTCTTCCTGAAAATTGGCTATTAAAGCGTTAACACATAATTCAGGAAATATGGTAATTTGTGACAAAAATATGAGATATTATTCTTAGAAAAGTAAACAATGCTTTCACTTGTACCTAAGAATCCCTGGGCCCAGGCTAGACCTTCTACCAGATTAGTTTTGCCAGTTTTACCTGATTTTACCAACCATCTGTTCCCTCCACCCGCTTTCCAGGGTTGCGGGGGGCTGCTAGAGACACACATAAGCAGGCTGTTTATTCACACCACAAATTCAGGCCATCAGCTGGGCGTCCCTTTTTATCCCTAGCTGATTCCCTATCAGGTTCACCAGAGCAGCTGTTGTAACCCCGTCCTGTCCTCCATAAGCCTCCAGAATCCGCCTCGGCCTCCCTCTCGGCAGATGCCTTCACACCCACAGGGACAAGCAGCATGACAGCACCCATCGTGAACGTCCCCCGCTCGTCCCCCTCCACCACAAATTTCCTCTCACTTTTAGCTCTGATCTCAGAGGGATAAATACACATCTCTTGTAGCTATACACGCGTGGAGATGCATGGAGAAGTAAGTATCTAAAAAGAAGTTCGCTAAAATGTCAACAATGGCGGTAACTAGGAGGTGTGTTCTTAGATGATTTGTGTCCTTTTTCCTCTCAATTTTTCTGTTTTGTTTGAGGCTTTTTCACTTAGTATGTGTCATTTTTTTAAAAAAAGACCTATAATATCATTATTTGTTTATTTATTTATTTATAGAAAGAGTCTCACTTTCATGCCCCTGGTAGAGTGCTGTGGCATCAGAGCTCATAACAACCTCAACTCTCCAGCTTAAGTGATTCTCTTGCCTCAGCCTCCCAAGGAGCTGGGACTACAGGCACTCGCCACAACGCCCAGCTATTTTTTAGTGACTGGGTCTTGCTCGTGCTCAGGTTGGTCTCCGACTCATGACCTCAAGTGATCCACCCGACTGGCTATAATACCATTTTAAAATGTAAGAGATCCCTGGTAAAATGTAGGTGATCCCCAGAAGGGAAGGACCTTCGGTTCCCCCATAGTCTTCATTACCCTTTGTGGTAGGCAGAATATGGGTTCTGATGTCACATCATAACTCCCAGAACCTATGAATATGTTACCTCACAATAGCAAAAGGAAATCTGTAGATGGGATTAAGTTAAGGATTTGAGATGGGAAGATTATTCTGGATTATCTAGATGAGCTAAGGGAATCGCATGAGACCTTAAAAGTGAAACATGGAGGCAAAAGAGAGTCAAGGAGAGATGACTGAGAGGGAGGGTCAGGGAGAGGCAAGATTGGAAGATGGAGGCAGGGCCTGTGAGCCAAGGAAAGCAGGTTGCTTCTGGAAGCTGGAAAAGACAAGGAAACAATTTTTCCGTAGAGCCTTCAGAAAAGAATATATCTCTCCCAACACTTTGATTTTAGCCCAGTGAGATCCATGTCAGTCTTCAGATCTCCAGAACTGTATAGTAATAAATTTGTGTTATTTTAAAGCTACCAAGTTTGTGGTGATTGTTAACAGCAGCAACAGAAACTGAATATACCCTTATCTATGCCCTCTGGTTCTTTCCAATCAACATAGACTCTAAGTTGAAATGATGGCTTGTTTTGCAAACCCAACTTCAAGACAAGCCATGGGCACCACTGCCAACCGTATGACTCAGAGTAAATGCCTCCTTCACTAAACTTCTGAAACCAACTATGGGGTACCCAGAAGTTCAGTCTGTCCATCTTGGCTCACTCTGTACACTGGAGGTAGGCATCTTGATTCCCAAATCAACGCGTCTGTCCACACTCTACTGCTAAGCTTCAGGCTAGTGTTTCCAGTAGGGATCTCCTAGAGGCACCTCAATCTCAAAGTGCCTCAGAAAAGGAATCAACATGTTTCCATTGCACTTACTTTTCTGGCTAGGTCTCTTGGCTTCCATTATGGACTTCCCACATACCCAGGAGCAAGGCCACCTTTTCAGGCACACCCCTTCTCTACCATTAAAGTTAACCAGTGTCATCTGTCCATTTTACCCATCCCATGTCCCTTCCTTTCCATTCTCATCACCCTAACTTAATGACTCAGGGCTATAAACATGGCATTGGCCTTGAAACTGGTAGCCCCAACTTCAAGCCTTCCCCATCTCATATCTTCTGCACTACCTTTCAAATTATCCTTCCAAAACAGTCTGATCCCATGATACCTCTACTTAAAAGCTTTGAATACTCTCTCTTGCTTATGGAATGATGCCCAAGCCTCGTACTTTTACTGAAAACCATTATAATTATTAATATCTTCCAGCCTTATCTCCTTTCCCATCCTTATGTCCTCACACACCCCAGGAGCCAGCTATGCTGGACCAAGTCCTGTCTTTTTTTTTTTTTTTTTTACCATTTTTAGGTCTTTAGCCTGGAATGCCCTTCCAAAGTTACAATGTCTGCCAATGGCAACAAGCCACTACTTACCATCTAGTGAGCCACGTATTACTATAGGCTAGGCCTGTTCATCATCCCATTTGTAGCTATATCATTTTCCTGCAGCTTCACAACCACCACATTTACCAGCAAAGAAATGGAGGCTTAGAGACAGAACTGCTGTGCTACTTTTAAAATGTGATGTATATCCACATGTTCTTTGATATTCCTCCCTTCATAAGATGGTGCTTAATTATGCTTCCTTCAAACAGGGTACTTAGTCTAATAGAATGTGGTGGAAATGGAGGCGTTTGAATACCATGACTGGGTCATAAAAGGCAGGGTGGCTTCCTTCTTGTGCTTGAATTGAGTCTTTCATTCTGAAGGAAGCCAGTCATTGCGTTGTGAGGATAAACAAGCAGCCCATGGAAAGACCCATATGGGGAAAATCTGAGGCTTCCAGCTAACACCCAGCACCATAGGTGTGCCACCTTGAAAGCAGAAGCTCCAGCCCCAGTCAAACCTTCAGATGCCTGCAGATACTGCAGTTCCTCAACTGAAACCTCATGGCAGACTCTGAACCAGAACCACTAAGTCACTAAGTCTTAGGGCACTAAGTCTTAGTGACTTTCAAGTCACTAAGTTTTGGGGCAATTTGTTACACAGTAATAGATAAATAAAACATTTGCCCAGGGTCATACAATCAGTAAGTGGTAGAGTGCAGATTTGAGTATTGGTTTGTCCTGAAAACTTACACTCTTAACCCCAACCCAGTACTGCCTAAAGTCCTACTGTGGTTTAAGTTTTGCTTCCTTTAAAAAGCCTAAACAGAGTTTCCCTCTCAAAATGCATTTTCCACCAATCTGTATCTTTATTTATTTATTTATTTATTGAGACAAATTCTACTATGTAGCCCGTGGTAGAGTGCCATGGCATCACAGCTCACAGCAACCTCAAACTCTTGGGCTTAAGTGATTCTCTTGCTTCAGCCTCCTGAGTAGCTGGGACTATAGGCACCCACCACAACACCCGGCTATTTTTGGGTTGCAGTTGTCATTGCTGTTTAGCAGGCCCAGGCCAGGCTCAAACCCTCCAGCTTCAGTGTATGTGGCCAATGCCCTACTCACTGAGCAACGGGAGCCGAGCCCAATCTGTATCTTTTTTTTTTGCAGTTTTTGGCCAGGGCTGGGTTTGAACCTACCACCTCTGGCATTTGGGGCCCGCGCCTTACTCCTTTGAGCCACAGGCACCGCCTCCCAATCTGTATCTTTAAGCTCTGCTCACAATGTCCATCCATCATGCTCCTGCCCCAATAATCACCATATTTGCCTAAGACCCACCTCACTGCACTGTCAACTTCCTGACTTTACAGTCTCAGCTTTAGTAGTTATATCCTAGTATTCTTGTAAAGGTGAAATTAGATAAGACATCTAAAAGTACTTACATGCTGAGCAGAATAATGGCTCAGTTGTACTATTTATTATTTCCTATATGCAGCATTTTTCCTGCCCTATGGATAGATGAGCTGTCTATACATTAGAATCACCTGGGAAGCTTATTTAAAAATTTTTTTTTTTTTTTGTAGAGACAGAGTTTCACTTTGTCACCCTTGGTAGAGTGCCGTGGCGTCACACAGCTCACAGCAACCTACAATTCCTGGACTTAGGCAATTCTCTCGCCTCAGCCTCTCGAGTAGCTGGGGCTATAGGCGTCTGCACCTGGGAAGCTTAATAAAAGAATACCAATGCCCAGCCTATACCCGAAGGTGTAATGGATCTTGAATGAAGCCAGGTACCAATATTTTTCCAAAGTTCTACAGATGATTCTAAAGTGTAACCAGGACAGAAAATCACTGAATTAAATCAGGGGTTCTCAACCATGGGGGATTTTGCCTCACCCACCCTTGAGGTCATTTGCCAGTGTCTGGAGATATTCTTGATTATCACAACTGTAGGAGGTGCTACTGACATCCAGAAATGCTGCTGAGCATCCTACAATGCACAGGTCAGCTGCCAACAACAAAAAATGATCTAGTCTTAAATAGTGTTGAGGTTGAGAAAAATAAAAATTTTTTATTGAGAAAACAATAAAAAAATTTATTGTTTTCCAGCTCCCATTCTCATTCTCCTTAAAAACCGTGGTTCCTACTTGCTTGTCTATTTCTGCTCAAGACTATCTTTGAGAAGAAAACAGCACCTGACTTCTTGACTCCCAGGACCAAATCTGGGCACAAACAGGCTTGGCCACTGTCCCAGCTGGGCTGGCTCCAGGCCAACTAGGGAGAGCACGTGGATAGTCTCATGCTTCCCCATTTTCCTTTCGTGTTTTGTTAACATCTGTATTACAGTGCTCACTACAGAAACTTCAGTTGGTTGTAAACACACCTCTCTCACTCCAGAGGCATTTTTTTCCATAGCACCAAGTTTTGTGCATTATAACTGGGTAGTTGTATCAGATAAATGAGATTAGTATCATTTTAATTTTATCATGCATCTGGGCATCTCTTTGAAAGGTGATGGATGTAGAGAATACAAATGCCAGTTACAGCAAGAGTTCTTGTGTTTCTGTTGATGTAGAGTGCAGCTAAAATGACTATTACTGCTACTTTACAGTATAAGTAAAGTAGCAAATGTTGGATGCCATTTTAAATTAAGGAATTTGTACAATAAACGACCAGGAATTTGAAAGGATTTTCATTTGGGGAAATTCTCTTATTTATTTTATTTTTTTGTAGAGACAGAGTCTCATTTTATCGCCCTTGGTTGAGTGCCGTGGCATCGCACAGCTCACAGCAACCTCCAACTCCTGGGTTTAGGTGATTCTCTTGCCTCAGCTTCCCAAGTAGCTAGGACTACAGGTTTGCCCTCCACAATGCCCAGCTATTTTTCTGTTTTGCAGTTTGGCCGAGGCTGGGCTTGAACCCACCACCTTCGGTATATGGGGCCGGTGCCCTACTCGATGAGCCACAGGTGCCACCCAATTCTCTTATTTTTAATATTCTTTTTCATTGGTTATTATAAATGGGAAAATGCTTCATTTTCAACACAAAGCAGCAACTTGGAGAATGATACTGAAAAAAATCTTGTCTTAGAAAAATAGATGCAAACCAATAAATTATAGGCCTTCCATTTCATAGTTGACAAAATTAGGCACAGGTTATAAGCTAAATAACAAACAAGATTTTCCAATGTTGCTCTCCTTTCAAAGTGTAGTCTCAAAATTTTTTTAAAAATAAAAACTGATGGCTTGGCACTTGTAGCTCAGTGATTAGAGCCCCAGCCACATACACCGAGGCTGGCAATTACCAACCCGGCTCAGGCCTACAAAAAAACAACAATGACAACTGCAACAAAAAAAGTAACTGGGTGTTGTGGTGGGTGCCTATAGTCCTAGCTACTTGGGAGGCTGAGGTAAGAGAATCACTTAAGCCTAAGATTTTGAGGTTGCTGTGAGGTATGACGCCATGGTACTCTACCCAGGGCGACATATTGAGATTCTGTCTCAAAAAAAAAAAGGGGGGGGGATAATATCCAGATTTTTTTAATTTTCAAAATGGAGAAAGTAAGCCAAGAGTCTATTCAACTTGGCATTCTCAAGGAGGGCAGATTTAAGCAAAAGATACGACATTTGAGAGTTAAGTGTCTAACTAAAGGTCTTCTATTCTGCTTAATATGTGACTTTGTAAGTCTCAATTCATTTCCTTGGGACTCAATTTCCTGCCATTGTTCTTGCAAAGAGCAAACATTTTCAAAGTAACAGGCAAAATACATATTATTTTTGCTAGATTGAGCTCTCTTTTCTTCCAGGTATGACTTGAACATTGCTTGACTGTCGTCCTCTAAGTGAGATTTTTCCTGACTACTATATATAAAATTAATATATAATTTTATTATACATTGAGCCCCCTCAATATTCCATATACTTGTATTCCCCCCACCCTGCCTCCTGCTTGCTAGCTAGAACTACAGGCATGCGCAACCACACCCAGCAAATTTTTAAATATTTCATGGAGGTAGGGTTTCACTGTATTGCCCAGGCTGGCCTCAAACTCCTGGCCTCAAGTCATCTTCCCACCTTGGCCTTCCAAAGTGCTGGTATTACAGGCATAAGCCACCATGTCCAGCCTCTGCTTTATTTTTCACAGCATATATTTATTTACTTATTATCTGGAATATGCTATGTATGTAAATATATATAACATACATATTATCAATTCCATGAAGGCAGGGATTTAGAGCTACTTTGTTCACTGTTCTATCCCAAGTACTTGGAATGATGTTTGGCACATAGTAGTACTCAGTAAATATTTCTTGTACGAATGGCTATATTATGCAAATCTAGAAATGAAATATACTATAAAGCCATCAAAAGGCATGAATCAGTTGTAATGGAATTAATGTGGCTGGATCTCAGAAGTAAATATTCAGGGGCTTGATGCCAGTAATCCTAGCACTTTGGGAAGTGGATTGCTTGAGGTCAGGAATTTTAGTCCAGCCTGAGCAAAAGCAAGGTTTTTTTTTTTTCCAAAAAAATAGAAAAATTGGCCATGTGTAGTGGCTGATATGGGATCATTTTAGCCTAGGAGTTCAAGGTTGCAGTGAGCTACAATGATATCACTACACTTTAGCCCAGATAACAGAGCAAGATTCTGTCTCACCAAAAAAAAAAAAAAAAAAAAAAGTATGTATTTGTGCTAAATAAAAACAAGCTGCAGAATAATACATTTCCTCATCTGCAAAACAGGACTGTTAATAACACTGTTATGAAGAACAAATTAGTTCACTGGTGTAAATGCTGAGAACAATGATACAGGTACTCAGTAAATATTAGCTGCCACCATCATCATCATCAATGTTATATAGCATTGACAAAAATAGCTCATACCAAAGAACACTACTGGTTTGATATAATATAAAAAAAAGTGATAATATCCAGAGTTTTTAATTCTCAAAATGGACAAAGTAAGCCAAGAGTCTATTCAACTTGGCATTCTCAAGGAGGGCAGATTTAAGCAAAAGATATGACATATAGTGAAATAATTTTAAGATCTCTGGAAGGATGCACTGTAGTCTGAATTGATTACCTCCATTTTGGAAGGAAATCCAGATTAGAATGGTCAGAGAGATATTGACTTTATCTGTCATGTCCTATCTAATATTATAAATGGGAAATTGAGGCATACAACTAAAATTTAATATTTAGAAAATTTAGTTAATAGTTCCTGAGACATAATGACCTTCAGAGAGAGAGAGAAACCATGAGAGAATGGAGAGATAAATTACTTATGATAAGAATTTTTTTTTTAGTTTTCTATTTTATATCTGAAGTGCTTCTTGAGTAAATTACTGGCAGGGATAAGATGACCTTAGCCTAGGCTAAAAACAGCCAGAGACAAGAGCCACAAATATAACTGACCCAGAGTCCTAGATAAATCACATGAGTAGACACTTTAGATTGGAGAAAACTATCACCAGCACAATCTTAAAATTAGTAATGAATTACTCAATGCCTGTGTTGTACTTACTGTTTCTCTAGGTACTCCTTCACAAACGGAATGGAGAAGAATTCTGTGAACTGCTCCCCTATCCTCTTTGGATTTTGGCTGGTCATGATGCCATATGTTGGACAAGAAAACAATAAGCAAGATTTCAAGTCAATTGTTGCTGTTCTGCTTACAAATGAACACTACTAAATCCTTAGGATCACTGAATATTCAAAGACATCAACAACTTACTTGTATAACCACTCGGTCAGAAAATCACAGGCAATGAATTTGGTTCTTTTCCTCTAAAAAGAGAAGAAATAATTAAATTACAGTTGACCCTTAAACAACACGGCTTTGAACTGCACAGGTCTGCTTATATATGGATTTTTTTCAAGGAAAGTTACACTAAGTACACCTGCCTTTCTGGCCTCCCCTTCTTCTGCCTCTGCCACTCCTGAGACAATTGACTCTTCCTTGCCTACTCAACATAAAGATGAGTAGTATGAAGACCTTTACGATGACCCATTTCCACTTAAAGAACAGTAAATATATTTTCTCTTCCTTATGATTTTCTTAATAACTTTTTCTTTTCTGTTTTTTTTTTTTTTGTACTTTATTGCACTTGGTAGAGTGCTATGGCATCATAGCTCACAGCAACCTCAAACTCTTGGGCCCAAGTGATTCTCTTGCCTCAACTGCCTCAGAGTAGCTGGAACAATAGGTACCTGCCACAATGCTTGGCTATTTTTAGAGACAAGGTCTCGCTCTGGCTTAGGCTGGTCTCGAACTTGTGTGCTCAGGCGATCCACCTTCCTCAGCCTCCCAGATTGCGAGGATTACAGGCCTGAGCCACTGTGCCCTGTCCAACATTTTCTTTTCTATACCTTACTTTATTGTAAGAATATAGTATATTATACAAATAACATATAAAATATGTGTTAATTTACTGTTTGTATTATTAATAAGGCTTCCAATTAACAGTAGGCTATTAGTAGTTAAGTTTTGGGGGAGTCCATAGTTGTATATTAATTTTTGTTTTTGAGATAGGATTCCATTCTGTTACCCAGGCTAGAGTGCAGTGGCATCATCTTAGCATACTGCACCCTCAAACTCCTAGACTCAAGCAATCTTCCTGCTTCAGCTTCCTGAGTTGCTGAGACTATAGGTGCATCATCATGCCCTGATAATTACTCTATTTTTTGTAGAGACAAAGTCTCCATATACAGCCCAGGCTGACTTGAACTGCTGACCTCACCCAAGTGATCCTCCTGCCCTGGCCTCCCAAAGTGCTAGGATGATAGCTGTGAGCCACTGCACCTGGCCTATCTGCAGATATTTGACTGTGTTGGAATTTGGCATAAAGTCAATTATATTAATATATTCTTACTTTGCCCATATATCTGAGTAAGACAAGGTCAGAGAGGTTAATTGATTGCTTTTGTTAGATAAACATGCACAAATCCTTTATAAGCTTCGTAAGCACATCAACAAACAGTAACTTGGGCAACGTAAGGAATTCTGAAGACATTTCTCCATTTCTTTTTTTTTAAGAGACAGAGTCTCACTTTGTCACCCTTGGTCGAGTGCCATGGCGTCACAGCTCAGAGCAACCTCCAGCTCTTGGGCTTAGGTGATTCTCTTGTCTCAGCCTCCCGAGTAGCTGGGACTACAGGAGCCCACCACAATGCCCGGCTATTTTTTTTTTTTTTTGCAGTTTGGCTGGGGCCGTGTTTGAACCCACCACCCTTGGTATATGGGGCCGGCACCCTACTCACTGAGCCACAGGTGCTGTCCTCTCCATTCTTCTTTTGATAAGCATATTTTCAGAGAGCAGGGACTAATAAAAGACAGTGCTTGTAGTAGGGGCTTATTATATGCTTTTGGCATTGTCTTGGAATGATTTTGTTATTTAAATCCAGACCATGATTATCTTTTCTGAGTAACTTTGTATTGCTCTTCCCCAAGACCATTCATATCCTCAGAATAGCAGTGTTTCAGAGCTGGGTATCACCTTCAAATGTGGATGCCCCGCACACACATGCTACTGGAGTATGGCTGAACCTGCTAACTGACCAATGTCCACTCACCATTTCATCCTTACTAACGGAAATCTGATTGCTTCCAAATGACAATCAGCTCAGCCCAATAACTACATTTCCCAAGCTTCCATGTAGCAAGGGACTGCTGTGTGACATAGTTCTCCCATAGTTAATAGCAACAGACATATCCTAGGGATTTCTGAGAAAGTTCTGCTTTCCTGATTTCTGCTGCCCCTTCTTCCTTGAAGTTTCCTTCCACATGTTCCAGCCTGGGACACAGATGTGAGGCTGGAAGTGGAGCAGCACTTTTCAGCCATGAGGTGCTAAGGATGGTGGAGTGAGTATAGAAGGAGCCTGTGCCTCTGCTGACTTCCTCAAGCCAGTGCAACAGCTTGGGCCTGCCCTGCTCTGGACATCTGAACATGTAAGGAAAAAGAAACTCCATCTGGTTGATTTGTTAACACTGTTCTTGAGTTTTCAAGTTTTCCTTATGTTATTGAATGTAGCCCAGATGACAGATAGCTAAAAAGCCTTAAGGGAAAAAACACCCCTCAGTAATGTGGGAGAAGATGTGCAAAGCAGGGCAATGGGGTGGTGCATAAGATATCCTATCTTTTGTTTCCATTTAAATTATCTCCTTTTAACCCAAACAAACTCCAACATCTCCTTGGAGAAAACTATTATGAAAACTGGGAAAAAGAGAATGCTGCTTCTCCTTTTAAGATAGCAGAGGCTAAAAACTAACTCAGTCTAGAGATGTTGGTTGTCAGTTAGAGAGATCCTTCCTAAGAATGAAGGCAATACAAAGTATTCTGGAAACTCTCTTTGCCTTCTAGAACCACCTTTCTCTACCCACAGTGTGCCCTAGGGGGCTGATTTTTATGGTTTACATCAATCAGGCTCCTATACCTTCTAGTTGGGTCCAGCCTAGCAGGTACCAGCAGGAAGTCAGTGAGATGGAGGGAAAAAGATAGGTCGTCAGGGGTTGAATTGTGTCACTCCAAAATTCATACCTTGATTTCCTAACCTCCAGTACCTCAGAATGTGATCTTATTTGGAAATAGGATTATTGCAGATATAATTAGTTAAGCTCAGTCACTCCTGAAAGACAAAGCAGCTCCAATGAAAGCAAACACATTTAGGACTCTATAAGCAGGAAAAAGGGAGGGCAGGTTCCTGATGGCATTGCACTAGACCCTGGGCCCAGCTCTGACTGCAGTCTGAAGTCCCTGAGCCTTTCAGGTTCACGAACCAAACTAGTTCCCCCTGTCACCCCTCCCTCCGCCCCCCACGCTTTTTTTCCCCAACACAGTCCCTTTTTTGATCAAGCCACTTTGCACTGTGTTGTTTATTGCTTACAATGGAAAGTGTTTTAAGCATTATTCCTCTGTTGTCTGATGGGCTAACTCCCATTTATCCAGGAAGCCTTTCTGAGCATTCTCACCCTCTTCAGTGTAGGGCAGACTCTCCCCTGTTTTTCTGTGTGCCCCTCTGTTGGGGCATCTCAGACTGTCTGGCCACATGTCTGTCTTCCCTACTGAATTATAAACTCCATGAAGACAGGGCATAAGTCTTCCTCTCTCTCTTTTTTTTTTTTTTTGTAGAGACAGGGTCGCACTTTATCACCCTTAGTACAGTGCTGTGGCATCACCCAGCTCACAGTAACATCCAACTCCTGGATTTAGGCGATTCTTTTACCTCAGCCTCCTGAGTAGCTGGGACTACAGGCGCCCGCCATTTTTCTGTTTTGCAGTTCGGCCAAGGCCAGGTTTGAACCCGCCACCTTCTGTATATGGGGCCAGTGCCCTACTTGATGAGCTATGGGCTCTGTCCCTTCCTCTCTTTTTATTCCCAGTGCTTAATTGACTGCATTGCATAGAGCAGGTGATCAGTAAGTATGGAAAAAAATGAATGAATGAAATCACCATTCAGCTCTCAAATGTCAAAGCAAGAAAGAATGAATGTAGTGTACAAACATTCTGGTATTTAAAAGTAGGAATTGCTAATATAATTCTGGACAATTTCTCTTAACTTTCTTCCCACAATCATTTAATATAAATTTTTTTTCTGTATTTTTTTTTCTTTTTTCCTCCCATCACTTTGAATGGCCCACATACCTGTATAATCTCAGATAAGGTTGAAAAGATTGTTGTGATAATTGATGTTCAACAAAAAGGAAAGTCTCCTTAAGATTTTTTACCGAAAGCTTTATTATAGCTTTTGGTAAATAAAATATAGTGATGCCTGAATTGATGGAGGTAATTTGCAGGCCTTTACCTCATTGCCAATAGGCTTTTATGAAAAAAATTAAAACACTGCTGGCCACAGCAATAACACGGAATGTACTAGACCATGTAATGGGGTCTTCTCATCTGCCTTGCAAGAGTAGGAATCCCTTCAGAAAACCATCTTTGTCCAAAATAAGAAAATACTTGTACAACAATGCTAATATGTAACTAGCATGAATTGCCATATAATAATTTAAACAATTTGGCAATAGTTAGATGGCAGTGTTTGTCTCTCATCCTACAAAAGATGCATTGTTTCCTTGGCATTTATCACATCCTTTAGAGGTAAAGATTTCTTCTATGAAGGGAATGCAGATTGACTTACCCTAATAAACAGACTTTAAAAATAGCCAAACAGTCTGATGTAAGAAGGTCACGCAGACATATTTAATCACTTTTGATGCAAAGAAATAAAATAGAAGAAATTGTGTTTTCCTTCTGTTCTGGGCAAGCGTGGACGTGCTGTGCATACCCAGACAGGCAGAACAGTGGGGATATTGTTCAGCTGTTGTTTAGCTTAAAAATTATCTGCTGAGGAGCTGAAAGAGAGAAAGAAAAGCAAATGAAAAGTTGTGGTGAGTAAAGAGATAAGAGAGGAAGGAAGAGAGAAAAATTAAAGAGTGAGATTCAGATACTATGGGTATCCATGGTTTATATTATGTGGACAAACACACTGAGTTCTAGATTGTTAAAGGGTGAAAATGAGCAAATTCGGGAAAGCAGAGGAAATAGTTAATAGTTAAGGGAGCCTCAAACAAAGCTTAAAAAAAATTGTCTTTTAAATCTAGATTTAAAAAGGAAAAAAACTAAGTGCCAAGGAAAAAGACATTATCACAAGTCTGCAACTGACTCTGAAATGCATCCAAAAGCCAAGGTGCATGGACACAGGGACAGACTGATGGACTGGTGGGTAGATATGTGATAAAACAAATCAAACAAAATAGTAATTGTAGAATGTTGGTGGCAGATATGTGGATATTTGCTCTAAAAGTCTTTCAGTTCTTCTATCTGCTTGAAAAATTTTTTAAATAATAAAAAAATGGGAGGGGGTCACCAGGCACAGTGGCTCACATCTGTTATCCCAATCTTTTGGGAGGCTGAGGCAGGAGGATCGCCTGAGGCCAAAAGTTCCAGGCCAGCTTGGGCAACATAGAGAGATCCTGTCTCTACAAAAAATTTAAAAATTAGTTAGAAAAAATGTTCATCATCCCTAATCATCAGAGAAATGCAAATAAAAACTACCCTGAGATAGCACCTAACCCCAGTGAGAATGACCCATGTCACAGAGACTCAAAGCGGTAGATGCTAGCGTGGATGTGAAGAAAAAGGAACACTTTTACACTGCTGGTGGAACTGCAAACTAATACAACTTTTTGGAAGGAAGTATGGAGAGTCCTCAAAGAACTCAAACTAGACTTCCCATTTGATCTTGCAATCCCATTACTAGGCATCTACTCAGAAGAAAAGAAATCCTTTTATCATAAGGACATTTGCACTACACTGTTTATCACAGCTCAATTTACAATTGCCAAACTATGGAAACAACCTATATGCCCACCAACCCTGGAATGGAGTAACAAGCTGTAGTATATGTATACCATGGAATACTATTCAGCCATTAAAAAGAGATGGAGATTTGACATCTCTTGTATTAACCTGAATGGA
>CAUYRH010112309.1:0-22976 GCA_963574655.1 Perodicticus potto
GTCTCTACACCTGTGGTGTTGAGAGGCACGAGATCTGCCTTGTATTAGGCTGGAGGAGAAGGCAGTCAAGGAGCATGCGCATTCTATCACGGACCTGCTTACTCTGACTCTGTCTCCTCTCCCGCCTGCAGAACTCCAGCACGGTGTCTCTCTGCTGAAGATTACCAAGCTCTGCTAAAGACTAAGATCTATCTTTCTAAGAAGACTGCTTTACTCTCTTCTAAGACACACTCTCTCTCTCCAGCTAAAGTAGATAGCCATCAGGCACCTAAGAGAATTTGTTTCTGAGCAAGGTAGTTTAGCGGTCCACGTCCAGAACCTAGTTAAGCTGGGCCCGAGACCTGGCCAGTCCTGGGCCCTGACAAGTGGTGTCAGAAATGACATGTGACACTGGTGGGATTGCAAACCAATACAACCTTTATGAAAGGAAGTATGGAGAATTCTTAAAGAACTAAAAAAGTTGACCTTCCATTTGATCATCAAACCCATTAGTAGGTATCTACCCAGAAGAACAAAAATTATTTTACCACTGGCTTGGCACCCTTAGCAGAGTGGTTACGGTGCCAGCCACCTGCACTGAGGCTGGCGGGTTCAAACCCAGCCCGGGCCAGCTAAACAACAATGAAACAATGATAACTGCAACAAAAAATTGTCGGGCATTGTTGTGGGTGCCTGTAGTCCCAGCTACTTGGGAGGCTGAGACAAGAGATTCGCTTAAGCCCAAGAGTTTGAGGTTGCGGTGAGCTGTGATACCACAGCACTCTACCAAGAGTGACATAGTGAGACTCTGTTTCAAAAAAAAAAAAAAAAATTATTTTACCACAAAGACATTTACAGCAGAATGTTTATTACCGTTCAATTCATAATTGCCAAGTCATGGAAACGACCCAAGTGCCCATCAACCCATGAATGGATTAACAAACTGTGGCATATGCATACCATGGAGTACTAGTCAGCCCGCCCTCATGCACACCATCTACTAATTCCTGTGGGAGCCAGGAGTCTCCCAGGAAAGTACTGGAACATTTACTGAGCAGAGGGGCAGGTAGAACAGTGCCAAGTAGGGGAAGCCAACAGAAAGTGGGACAGGAGCAGATTGTGGGGGTCCCCGAGAAAGAGTGAGCTGTGTCAGAGAGAAGGCTGACCTGATGGGTGGGACTCACCCACGGACCCACAGAGAGAGGGGACACTATTCCAGGTCTGCCTCTGCCCAGATACTCCTCCAACCCCAACCATCTTGACAGTGTGTATACTCTCAGAAAAGAAAAAGGAGAAACAATGAGAAAGCTGCACATCCTGGGAGCCAGCACCCAGCATCTCTGGAGAAAGATCCCCTTTCCAGAGATGGAAAAGGTGTTTCCCCAGCAGCAAGGGGGGGCAGCCTCCACACACCTGAGGACCAGGCGACAGCAGACACTGCCTCCTCTCCTCCCCCCACTGCCTGAAGGCCCCTTAGATCTGCAGGAGACTTGGCGCTCCAGAAACAAAACGAGCCCTACCTGCAAGTCCAATGTAGAAAACCACAGAGAATGATGCTGACCGGCCCTGCCTGCTTCCCCTGGGAACTCTGGGACCCATCACCATGGCGGGGAGGACGTGGTACCATGACACCCCCAGCAGGTGCCCGCTGGGCTAGCCAGCCCCCCACAACCACCCATGAAGAGCAGGGAAGATCAGGCCCCAGAGGTGAAGAGAGGTGGGGAACGCACCAAAACAGCTGACTGTCCACCACAGGCTCCAGCCTGAGGGATTTCTAGGCTGTAACCTTAAAAGGTCAAGAATAAAAGGCATGAATACACTGAAACCACCTTAGACAGGAGTGTCTGAACAAGGGGATAATATGTCACACCAATACAACCAAAACACACTGAGAAATCGAGGAGTGGAGAGAATAAAAGGAACAAACTGAAGAGCTCCCAGAGCCACCAGGTAGTGGCGCATCACGTTACCCCCCCAGGCAGGGCTGGGAAACCTGAGTTTCCCCAGGTCAGAGCGCTCACCTGGGGTCGCTCAGCCAGTTCCGTGGCAGACATGGGAATCCAGTCCAGGTTTGACCGACCTTAAAACTCCCCCGCTCCCTCTGCATCTCTCTGCTCCTTCCCTGCCTCCTCCCTACACCGTCCTGCCTCCCACATTCTGCTGAGTTTCAAAGTCAATCACAAGGATGTTCAGTGTGAACACTTTTGAAAACGCAGTAACAGCAATATTAGAAATCAGTGTCTAAGAATTCAACAACTACTTAGAGTGTGACTAAAGTGGGGAGAACTGGAAAACGGGGAGGCGTGAAGTGGGGCTTCTCACCCTTACATTGTCAGTGTCTCGGGGTGCTCATTGAAACTGCACCTTCTCGACTCTCATCCCCTGAGACTGCAATTCTCTGGGTCTGGAGCGAGGCCCAAGATCACAGCTTCAACAAGCCCCAGCTGGTTCCGAGGCAGGTGTTCGGACTCCCTGGTGAGAAACTGGGGAGGAAGAATGATAGGAGGGTGTGATAGAAACAGGAGAAAGATGTTTGCATTCTGATACTGTGAGACAGGAAAAGGGGAGAAAGAAATGCATCCAAGGCAACCACTGAACCTACTCATCTGCCTTTGAAGATAGATGGAGACAGTCTTTGTCCCAGGAAGAGAATATTCTGAAAGAGCTGAGCAACTGGTGAGGAGGAGAGGGCACAGGCAGGTGCCGCCTGCATCACTAAGTGCCAAAGTATGAAACCAAAGCTAAGGCTTAAAATAAGTATTAATACTTGATCTGAGGTTATCAAAGAGTAAGGAAGGAAAACAAGAGGAAAGAGTGCCCTAAGTCGATGTGATTGATTTACACTGCGAAAGAAATGCCAGAACTATTATTTAGATGTCCAAATAAGTCCAAGAAGAAGACAGGACTGTTTTGATAATTTGAAACCAAATACCTGTCTTTTTTGAGACGAGGCTTTCAGACACAGAGCCTCCTTAATTCCCACTGCGATGCTCCTCGCAGGTCTTGTTTCCTCTTCAAAGGTTAGACCGTGTTAAATTATATGCAATTTCCAAAAGAACAAGTCATCGTCCTACTTTGAGTCCCCTTCCCTTAAAAGCATGTTTTGACTAAGATTAATTTATAGCCCATGGAGATTTGGAGAAAGGAAAAAGCCTTGAAATTGCAAATAAAAAATAACTAAGAATCCCCGCCGCTTCTGAAATATCAAGTATCATTGTTTTGGGAATAAGACCCGTTCACAGACCTACCGGACCCGTCTGTGGGATTTGCAGTGTCCAGTAGACACTTGTGGGGGTAGAGGGACCTTGCTGGATGCCACAGTGCATGGAGGAGCCTTACTGGGAACCCAGGGCAGGCAGATGCTGAGCCTCTGAGCGCTCCGTCAGGTAAGAAGCATGAAGGGAAGAATGAGAATGGAGGCACTGAGCTACCTCCCGGGGCTGAGGACTGAGTCTCACAGAGCCCTGACAAGGCGAGGAGGCAGGACAGCTGGCACCTCGTAGTCTGGTCTCCTGTGGATAACTGCCACTCCAGCCGCTGACACACAGCCACGCGCAGGCTCACTGACAGCACCATTGCTATCACCCTCATTGACTTTATTAGATTTTTACATAATCTACCACTGTGTTTTCTTTTTTTTTTTTTTTTTTTGGTATACTGTAGAGGAAAGAATCAAAAGGCTCATGGCTTAATACATGCTGAAGAGGATTGAACACAGTGGATTTCTCAGCTCTCTGTTATGCTCTCAGGGCTCAGTATGTGTTTGCTCCTCTAATCCTTTGAGAAATGCTCCAGAAAGTGGAGTCCCAACATCTTCAAAAGCTCTCCCAGGGCTGTACTCTGGAAATGCTTGGATGTGATACTGCAATTGAAAAGAGTTGTCTGATTTCATTGTAATACTATATTTTAGAGTGCAAGAAATAAAGAAATAACATTTAACTGCTAGACTAGTTGGGTCATAGTAACTGTAATAAGTAGAAAGACCAGCAAAAGGGATCGGATTTGTATAATCCATAAGAACATTTAGTGGGTGGCATATTGATCATGGGTTACCCAGTATAAACACAGAAATCAATAAACCCTAGACCCAATGAGTGGAGATCTTACATAAGCAACCAAAATTTATGTTTTCCAAATTTGTAGATTTGGATCAATTTAAGTTTCCAGTTGTCCTTGACCCAAAAGAAAGAAAGATAGGTGATCCGAGTTTGGACTCTAATAATATCACAAGTGTGTATTCTAACATTCCCTCTTGATGCTTTAACAAAGAGATCTGTGTCTATCACAATAACCATGTCTTTGGGAAAGACAGTGATCTATAACTTTCAGAGATGTTTGGACACTGGGCCCAAATTAATTCCTGGGAAAGCAAAATATCACAGTATCTGCTATGAGGGGATGTGGGAGTCAGGAGATAAATGGAAATTTCACCTATTTTCATTATATGTTAGGCTCAGCAAAACTTCAAGCCTAATCTATCTTTCAGTACCCAGTTTCCACATAATTGGAATCGACTGGCAGAATTTTTACTTTTACTCATAGAATCAGTATTACCATGATAGAAAATGCTAAGGAGAAACCCAGGAACCTCTTCATCCTATACCTAATCGTACCATAAAAGCAGTACCTTGCCCCAGTAAGAGTAGTAGAGATTATTCTACTATCAAAGACCTAAAAGTTTAAGTTTTTACACAGGAAATAATCAACAGAGCAAATATACGACCTAAAGAATGGGAGAAAATCTTCACAAAGTACACATCTCATAAAATGCTAATAACCAGAATCCACAAAGAATTTAAGCAAATCAGCAAGAGAAAACAAAACAACTCCCCCTACACACACACATGAAAAAATGGGCAAGAGACATAAACAGAAACTTTTCAAAAGAAGATAGACAAATGGCCAATAAACACATGAAAAATGTTCAAAATCACTAACCATCAGAGAAATGCAAATTAAAACCACAATGAGATATCAGCTTACCCCTGTTAGAATGACTTTTATTAAAAAGTCCAAAAACCATAGACGCTGGTGTGATGCAGGGAGAAAGGAAGGCTTGTACCATGTTGGTAGGACTGAAAATTAGTACAACTTCTAACAGTATGGAGACAACTGGACGAACTAAGAGTAGCCCTACCATTTAACCCAGCAATTCCACTATTTATCCAAAGGAAAATAAACCATTTTTAATCAGAAATACACCTGCATGTGAATGTTTAGCTTATTGCAGCACAATTCACAATTGCAAAGACGTGGAATCTATTCACTGCCCCTCGATTCATGAGTCGATTAACAGAATGTGGTATACATACACCATGGAGTACTATTCAGCCATATAAAAGGATGAATTACTGCCTTTTGCAACAATCTGAATGGAACTAAGTGAAGTATTTACAGAATAGAAAACAAACACCACGTATACTCTGTTAAATTGGACCTAACGAATGAGCACATATTCATTCGTTAGGTTCAATGCATAGAGAAAAGTGAAAATCACTGGAAATCAAGTGAGGGGAAGGGGAAAATGGTCTAGGCATAAACCACTCAATGGTATAATGAACACTGTTTCACTAATGAGCACACTTATAGCCATGACTCAAGCATTACAAAAGTGATTCATGTAACCAAAAAAAATTTGTACACTGTTAATATTTTGAAATAAAAAAGTAAAAAATACTGAAAAAGAAATAAATTGTGATGTTTTCCTTTTTTTCACATTATAAAAGAAAAATAAGTGATTTCTGTTGTGTCCACAATAAGCTCATTTGCTTGGCTGATACAGAAAGTAACATATTATCTTTAGTTTAAATAATAAGTAATTTCAGTTGCAGCTGCAGTTCCAGATATGACTTCTTTCCTGGGTCACATCAATATAATTTTAGCAACTAGTACAATCTGGCTGTCTGTCAATCTATCTTACGTCAATCTATCTATATATACACATGCACATATAGTAGAGTTATACATATAATTTTCATCTGGCATTATAAAAATTTTTATCTTCAATGTCTTGCAAAAGAGATATATTTATACTACGATTTAGTGGACAGGAAACTTAATCTTCTCACTATCCCTCAAAATATCCCACTTGCTCACTGTCTTCACATAATTACACTACTAGTACTAGGAAAGTAAGAGCTCGCTGGTACTTTAGTAAAATATAGTAAGGTCCGGAAAAATTGAAAATCCTGCCATGTTGGTTAAGCATCCTTGGTGAAGACCCAGCTGTTTGTACCATGATCGGGATACTCTTTACAAAATGAGAGTAATAGCTGTACTTTGCATTCCCTGCCGCTAGATAGGGATATAGTGTGTAGAGAGTGCCAGGATTAGAGGCAACAAACAAATGTGTTCACTGCATGACCCAAAAGGCTAGTTACCTTGAATGGGGCCCAAAGGGAAGACGCCCTCTCATGTGGCTCTAAGATCCAGGGGAACCAGTGAATCATGAAATGTCTGTGGGATGCTGATTGAGCCAGAAGGAAACTCTGATAAAGAAATTTAGGGAGACTCCCTAAGGAGGCATCTTTTAGCCTCTGCCAAAGATACCACAGATTTGAATCTGAAGTTAATGACACCCAAACCAAGAATGTTACGGAATTTATTCTGAAAATGAGAGTTAATATGATGGTGGCAATGCTGCCCGGTCTTCACTGGCAACAGTAATCAAGCAGCTTTATTCAGGGCCAAGTGTCTGATGTCACTATTTTGGTTAAAGTTGACTCCTCCTCGTGTTGGCAGCAGAAACAGAGGAGTTTTCCTTCTGATCAGTTGGGCACCATTATTATGGAAATTTTCTTTTCTTGTCTGTGTGGCCTCTCTTTGGTCCTCCTGGCAGAGCCCATGAACTATTCGATTCTTTTATTAAAAATCATTTTCAGCTTAATTGTCCAGTGTTGGTTTCTTTTGCTTGCAACGCAGAACACCAACTGATCACATACTGTGCCTTTAAAATACTTCTTTTGAGAATATGCTGAAAGAGGTGGTTTACAGTTTCCTAGTATGTATTTTAGGTGGCAAAGCATGCTGAAAAACTGGTACTGTTGAAAAGATTAACCAGCTGATAGATTTGAAACTATAGAGGTTGAGCAACTCTAAACTAAGGAGTTCTCATAAGCTTATGAACAATTAGTTTTATAAGGTGAAATCAACAGTGGTAAACTGCTAACCTCCCTAAATAAAATCTCAGCCGTTCTTTACACACATAAAGCAGAGGGTTGGCTTTTCATTTTTAGGTTTGTAAATCATATACCTTCCCCGCTCAGAAACACGCAGTGACTCTCTGATGAAATATTTGAAGTTTATTAGAGGTTTTAACACCCATTGTTCTTTGTTTGGTTTCATGATATTTCCTGCACGCATTTTTTTTAAAGTGCCCAATAAAAATAATATTGTTTTCAGAATTTCCCAACACTTTTTTAGTGTTCAAAAACAGAACTAGAAAAAAAACTGGCTTTTCACCAACTGGTCCTTCATGGCCTCAACATTTACTTTTTAGTAAGTCAAATCACACCAGACCTTTGCTAATCAAACATGGTTAATATCACTTGCTTACAGATACATGTTTCTTAATTACTTTGCTATATGTCATTGCACTCATACAAAATTTCTTTTTTTAACTTTTTAAAATACATTCTTTATTGATTTCAAAACTTGAATCAAAAATATTTTTTAGATAAATACCACTTTACCTAGGGACCCTTCTTCTGTTTAGGATTGTTGCCATCCTTGGGTCAATTGTGGTGCATAGAAAAAAGCATTGAGTTAAAATCATATGCTCTTAATTGTATTCACTATTCATTTGTCTGTCCCACTGACATTTGTTGAGGATATTCTGAATGCTACCACTTTCCTAAGTGCTGGAGATGTGAAGATCAATACTGGACTTCAAAGTGCTGACCTAATAGAGCAACAAATCCCCACCCTTACCACCTTAATTGTTAAGCCTTAGAAAAGTCATTTGGTTTTTCTGAATTTTATTTTCTCCTTCTGTAAGAAATAAGAAAGATATAAAGTTATCAATGCCCAGAGATTGTGACTGTAGCCGGACATATTGACCGATTGATGTGGGGTTGAACTTGGGGTTGAGCGTGCCATTTCCACTGACTTAAATTAGGAATTGATGTAGTATGCCAGATAAGGAATGTGCGCTGTGGAATTTGACTACCTAGGGTGAAGTTTCAGCAGCTCCACTTACTAGTCAGAGGAACTTGGACAAAATTTTTAATCTCCCTGTATATTCATTACCAAGCTCTGTGCCTAGTATTTAGTGCACCCTCATTAATGAAGGAGATGATGATACTACATTTTCTTTATTTGGAGAAAGAAGGATGAGTACTTTTCCTGGGTCAGAGATTTAGAGAAAGGTAAGAGATGAAGGAGGTAAGGATGGAGGAGCATAAATAAGTCTAATCCCCCCATGTGGTCTTATCAGAAGGACGTTAATCATGATGATTAGAGAGAGGGGCCAGAAGGTAGAGTTGAGTGTTTAAGAACCTCACTGTAGACTCTAAGTAAAGGCAGTGCTGGCTTATTGTCAAGGTGAGAGCGCATGGACTAAGGTTGGAGAAAGACCCGCTTTCTTTTCTTCTTTACCGACTCAGAACCAATTTGATCACATAAAAAAAAAAAGGCATATTGAGAGGACTGTTATAATTTTGTTCAGATACCACAAGTGTGACGAGTAACACATTCACTGGGACAAATACTGTCATTCTTTTAAAAGACTGTGTGAACAACAGGAGTTGAAGAATAGGAGCCAGATCAGAAGTGGAAGATCGCGAAGACTCATATGACATGATGACTGTGGCTGAAAGAATGGATTGAGGTTGAGGCAAACTTGGGGAACTCCCCAAAATAACCGAAGAGGATGTTGTCAATGAAATTAAAACATTACATGAGCAAATGGATAAAAGACGACGAATTTGTGCTTGTTGGAATTTATGTTTTCATTTGTACTATAAGAATTTGTGCTTGTTGGAATTAATATGATTTTACTTGTACTACATTTGTACACATTGATTTGATTTCATTTCTTTTTTTTTTTATTGTTGGGGATTCTTTGAGGGTACAAGAAACCAGGTTACCCTGATTGCATTTGTTAGGTTTCATTTCTAACATGATTTCTTTCCTACATGGTATTTGGTTTATATAAAAGGAAGAATATTGATATCATAAAGTTCTATACTGCTGTATTTTATAAGTTACTATATATGCTTATGTCTGTATTATCTTTAACATATTTCTAATTCTTATTTGTATTCCAAATTACTTTTCAAAACCATTAGTTATTCTCTTGAGAAAACTATATTAAACAGTGTGTTTTAGATTTCTGCTAGAGTGCTTAAAACTACTAAATTTACAATGCTCTATAAATATTGATTTATCTCAGAACATAATTTAAGGCAATTTGTAAATATACTTGTAGAACTACAAGATTAAAAAAATAAGTGAAGATCAAGTTAAGAAATAAAACCTAAGTAAGAAAATTAAATTTAAATTTAAATAAACATTGTACCTAAGTGTCTTTTTTTTTTTTATTGAAAACTAAATTTATCTCAGGTTAATGTGAGGGTACAACCAACCAGGTCAAAATATTTGATTTTGTTAGGTAGAGTGTCTCTTGTGGTTACATTCCACATACAAAAGGTGTGCTAACCCCCCCCATATGTCTTATATACGGCATATGATATGCATATATAAGTTTGCATGCATGGATGCATGGTATAAGTTTACCTTTATGGATCAAAGTAGTTTCACAGAGAAAAGATTGGAATCTTAATCAGTTATGAGTCAACATTTATAAAATAACTAATTTCCCTGAACATAGATAGTCCTTCTACTGAACCCTAAGGGGAATTTCTTTCACAAAGACGAGACCCTCTTACAGAGTGAGTATCAACAATATCACAGCTATCGGTGCCATTCTTAAGGATGCTTATTCTAAATTTCAGTGTAGGCTGAGAGGTAACACTCTAACCTTTGAGGGACCAAGCAAAGTGCTGACATGTTTCAACTCCCTGTGTAGATCTTATTTCATCCCAAGGTAAGAATATCTTGTAAAGGTTTCCAACCTTTTTGATTCTTTCTGCCACATGGGAAGAAGAATCATCTTGGGCCACACAGTAAAGACAGAAACACTGACAAAACCCAACGGCAAAAAAAAAAAAAAAAAAAAAAAAAATCCTCACAAAATCAGCATGGCAGCCCACAGGCCTGAGGTTAGATACCTCTGGTTTACAGTCATGATTATCAACTTCTTTCAGCAAAAGTTTTAGGTTACATTTCCTGAAGCATTGATGTAGTTGTCAAGTAGACTCAAACAGAAAGAAACATCATCAACAATAATGTCAGTATTATCTTCATTATTAGGATTTTTTAAAATTAGGATTTTGTTTGGCAGAACTCTTAAATGGCCTGTGATTCCCAGCCCAAATCATCCATGCCTTTGGGTAATCCAGGCACACATTCCTTGTATCATTCCTGTGATCAGATTATGTAAAGGTTAAAGGATTTGCAAATGCAACTATTTTTGTAAGCAAACAATGTTTTTTAAAAATTCATTTATTTACTTTTTTATTTCAGAATATTACAGGAGTACACATGCGTTTTGTTTACCTAATTTGCTTTTGTACATTTTAGCCAAAGTTGGAAGTGTGCTCTTTACTCAGAACGTGTGCACTGCACTCATTTGTTGTGAATTAACCCAACCCCTCCTCCCCCTCCCACCTACTTGAGTCCTGTTGAGTTATGCTTCCGTGTATGTAAGTAAGTATTGATTGAATAGTTCCAATTTAGCATGGCGTACAGGTAGCATTTATTTTCCTATTAAAAGAAAGATTATCCTGGGTGGTTCTCATGTAATCAGGCAAGCTCTGTTTGAAAGACTTGATGTAGCAGCTGTAGATGTTCTCCTTGGCTTTGAAGAAGAAATTTTCAGTGCTGTGAAGAGACCTGTGTATCTTGGACAAGAACGTGGGCTATAGGAAATGAGGGCAACTGCTGGTCAACAGCCAACCAAAAACAGTAAGAAACTGGATCTGAGGTTTTCCTATCCACAAGTAGCTGGATCCTCTCACCACCCTGAAGGAGTTTAGAAATGGACCTTCCCTAGTTGAGATTCTGAGCAAGAATACAGCCCATCCATTGATTTCAGCCTCGTATCACCTGAGCAGTGAACTCAGCTGAACTGTGGACAGACTTTTAGCTTACAGAATTCTCAGGTAATAAATGGGTGTTGTTTTGTGGTATTTTGTTATATAACAATAGAAAATGAATACTAATATTTAAATCAATATGATCCCTAAAGAGTAACTTTTGGGTTCAGTCCTTTATAAAGGAATGGAAATGTTTCCAAATTTATTTAGATACATTAAAAATCAAAACCTGATGTAGGATATAAACAGTAATCTAACAGGAGAGTCAATGATTGTTAAGCAGATATGTTTTGAAATTTTTTTTTTTTTTTTTGCGGTTTTGGCTGGGGCTGGGTTAGAACCCGCCAACTCTGGCATATGGGGCCGGCACCCTACTCCTTTAAGCCACAGGCACTGCCCTGTTTTGAAATTTTAAAATGGCTTTTTCTTGCAATAAATTGCTATAAGATTTAAAGATACATGGCAATGATAAAATAATCTTGGATGCTGCCAGACTTTGAAAATCGAACAAAACAGCAAAGGATTCTTCTAAGGTATCGCTTTAGACACTGAGGTTTTTAGCAATTGCTGTCTTTAACAGCCGGGAAAGAGTGAGACATTGATTGAAAAAAAGAATGAGGAGTTATTAGAGGTCAGTGAAATATTCGAAGAAAACTTTGAGCTAATTTAGGGTATAAGTAAAGCAAAATATATCATATCCAGAAACATTTACCTGCATGCAATGAGTATATATGGTAATAACAGCATGAACATTTTGAAGGAGTCTTGAGGGGAGACTAGCCAGGAAGCATGACTATATTCAAGGAGCAGTTCTCTGAAACATCCCAGGGTGTTTTAAAAAGGCGGTGGTGTAGTGGAGAGGTTGTATAGCAGTACTGCTCATAGCAAAAACCAGACTGACTCAACCAATTGGTTAGTAAATGTTGATCAGAATGAGACTTTTATTCTTAATGGTTAATTAGTACCTAATTAAGTCAGTTGAGAGCACTACTGGCCCTAGAACTCCCTACAGCCTTTGTGTAGCTTCTTGCCTGCTCCTAGGGAGTATACAGCTTTGCCTTGTGGAAGAGGTCAAATGTTAATGGGCTATATACATTGATGAGTAATGTTTCATATAACAAGAAGGCTGCTCAGAGTGCTTACAAACACAAAACAAACTCTTCAGTCTCAGGGAGTCTTAAAGTATGATTATGAGCAGTTACTCCCACTAACAATAAAAACCCTCTAATCGGAGAGTGCTGCCACAGCCCCCTTAAGCTAGCCAGCCTGTTACAGCTTTGGGGTTTACTCCACTGTGACAGCTAATATAAACATCCTAATGCAGTTACGGAAAGAAGGAGAATTCACAAGAGAGGCTTGCCGTACAGGTGATCAAATCTAAAAGAGAGGAATAAAGGAAAGACACAGTAGGGGAAAAGGAATATTTTCAACAAAACAAGTGAAAATTAGAATGTTATGAGCATGTATTTTTTGCCAAAAAGAAATCAAACCTATATTATCTTCTTTAACATTGGTTAAGACTTCTGACGTGCAAGAAATGGCAGCTTAACTGCCAGTTTTCAAAAAAGTCAACAATTACATGTTAATTTTTTGTTTGTTTGTTTTTGTTTTTGTTTGAGACAGAGCCTCAAGCTATTGCCCTGGGTAAAGTAATATGGCCTCACAGCTCACAGCAACCTCCAACTCCTGGGTTCAAGTGATTTTCCTGCCTCCACCTCCCAAGGAGCTGGGACTACAGGCGCCTGTCACAACACCTGGCTATTTTTTGGTATCAGCCGTCATTGTTGTTTGGTGGGCCTGGGCTAGATTCAAACCTGTCAGCTCAGGTGTTTGTGGCCGGCGCCTTAGCCACTTGAACCACAGGTCCCAAGCCAACATATTAATATTTTTAAGCAATTATTATTTTAACCTAGATTGAATCTGTTAGAGCTAATACTTTTCAACATGTTAAAGATTTTTATACCAAATTCTCATTTTTTCTCTCAAATATCTTCAGATGTAAATAGGGCTAAAATAATTACTTTTATTTGAAGGAGAGGAAAATTAAAGACTGCAGTGTTTAAGGAACTCAGCTGAGGTGATACAGCAAAGCTGCCCTGAGAAGCCGTGTTTGCCCCCCAAATAATGTTCTGTCACAGGACTATATTTTCCTATTTAAAGGAGAATAAAATATTATTACAGTCAAGAGCAAACTACATCCAGCAATATTATTGATTTCATTTCTAACTTTAATGGTTTTATTGTGGTATTGGAGATAAAGCAATTTAGCCTGTTAGGCAAAGGAGGGAATAGAAATTACAGGCCTGTGAAAGCTATTCTGTAATTAACAGTCCACTTTTTTCCAACCACAGTTAACTCTTTAGCGTACTGTGTTCTGGTGGATAAAATAGCCTCTTTGATATGGAGTGCTTATTTGACAAAAAAGGATAATAACAGAGTGAAATATACTAAAACAAAACCAGCATACTTGATTTAGGCTGCTTATACCTTTGATATTTGACTGTGACTAACTATTGTGAATGAGCTTGAAGATTTATGATGTGGAATTTGTGATTACATTGGCACTCCTTTGTATAATTTACATTCATAATTTCGTAAATACGATGTTATGTGTCATGCTATATCCCACTGAATTATTTTTGATGGTATAAAATCACTTTAAATATCTTAGGAGTCTGGTTATAAACGCATTTTCATAGTGCTGCAGATGGGTTGAGGCATTGGATCATAACACAAATGCCAAATAAACCAGCTTTTTCTCTTTCAGGGAGAAGCAGAAACAGCATTTTAAATGTTAGTGTAAATCAAATTTGCACTTTTTAGTGCGTAGTTTACAAAACTTTACCACGTGCATTCTTTCTGGGTCACCAATGACGTGTGTGAGTGTGTGTGTGTGAATGTCTGTGTAATTGCAAATCCCAGAGGCCTTTTCTTTGTTCTCTGTCACTTTGATGACTCTGTAGCATTTAAAATTGGTGACCCCTCCCTTCCTGGACTGCCTTCCCTCATTGGCTTCTGTGAAATGATGTCCTAGTTAGCTTTCTGCTTCCATGATTAATTCTTGTTTCCTTCCCTGGCTCCTTTTCTTTAACCACTGACACTTCCAAGTTCCAGTTTGGGCCCTTAAGTCCTGTTTTCTACATCTGCCTTTTTTAACTGTGTTGATTTTCAAATAATTCTCATCTATGCCTTGGCCCCTATATACCATCTGATATTTTAACACGGACTCCCTGCCATCCCTGCAAACTCAGCATGTACAAATGTGAACTCATGATTTTTTCCACCTCCCATCTCTCTGTCATTTCTTCTGCTTACCTAGGACTGAAGGTCAGAAGTGATTCTTAATTCAGATCTTTCTTTGACCTGTATAATGGTTGATAGTCAAAGCAAATAACCATTTATTGGAATTTTTAACTCCATTTTTTTCCAGCTATAGTAAAATTATTTAAAGGAACTCCCTCTTGCAAAATAATCATGAACCTGATATTGAGCTACCACTTTGGAAAGTTCTCTTTTCTGCTCTGAAACCTGTGTTGCACTCTATTTCCTGCCAAAGTAAGCTTAGGCTCCACAGCCTGAGTTTAAGGCTTCTGTTAACCTGTCCTGTTCTACCTGTCCTGTCTGCTTCCCTCTCTTCTTTTATGTGCGCCTTTCCCTGGCATCAGGAAGGACTTTTTGTTACTTAGCAACCACCCCACGCTCATTCTGAACACTCTCTCGTTGCCTTGGTGGTTGACTTACTCAATGTCTTTCTTCATTCTCTTCGCCTCTGAATCCCCACCCATCTTCCAAATTCAATTCTAGTCTCACTTCTCTATGACAGTAATCTTCCACAAGTTTTTTCTCTGCATTAATTAACCACTTAATCCGATGTAGAGGATTTATCCTACAAAATACCACTGAGTCATGCTGTTTTGTGAATTGTAGACTTGAAGTCTCCTGAGGCAAGAGACATGTGTTAAACCTTGGCTCATAGGTTAATCTTCACAAAATAAGTGGTCAGTAATTAATAGTTGATTGAAAACTCTGGTCTCTCCGTTTTCAAATCGTTCACCTTATTTCAATATCTCGTCTGGTGATTTGGGAATACAGAGTGGTGCCTCAAAGCTTTAAGGATAAAGGCAATTACATTTTCTTCTTTAGTTAAGAACAGTTTTCCAGTTCACCTTTGGGAAAAGAGGGTAAACAAACACTTGATTTTTTTAACGAAGTAAAATTATTTTGCAAGTCTGGCACAAGTTTATCCTAGTTTATTAACAGGAAACACCTGAAACTAATTGTCTTCTGGCCTACAGAATTCTGCTTTTAAAAATTTTAGTCCTTTCCATTTAAATATGGATATGTGTACAGCTTTGATAAATACTGTAATCACTTATGTTTAGAAAATATAGCATTCTTTGTTTCTATGACAGGCTCAAATTCTTTCATTAAAGGTGATTTTAATTTGAAACTTCAAGATGTTATGCATTAAATTCTACAGCACTTAGAGGAGAAGGAAAATATTTCAAGTGCTGCTCTGGGTGTTCTGTAAGCTATGGAAAAACTGCCAAATGTAATCTTAACACGTATTCATTAAACTAAAGTGTCTTCTGCAGGAGTAGATTTTTACTTTGTGGCTATAGCTGAGTAATTTATGTTCTTTCATATTTTTTAAAAGTTATTTTATTTAATCTTTTAGATTTTAGCTGCCCATTTTTACGGGGTTTGGGAGTGGGGTATTTGGAGGAGCTGGGGGAGGCAAAGAGAAAAAAGTAAGCCAGGTGTGATGGAAGCAACTCCCTAGCTCTCTCATAAAGGAAAGGAGCGCTCATTACAGAGTCTAGTGCTTGAACACGAGTAAGACACATGATCTTCAGGCTGTTACCTACGTTATTAGATGATCATGTTACTGCTCAGCAGAAAGGCAGCATTTTCACAGCACTTTATTGCACTTCTCAGGACTTCCACTTTACACTTGCCAAGAATATATCCTAGACATACCCATTTTTTTTGCAAGATTTGGGAGGGAGACATTCGAGGGTAAAGAAGAATGGAGAAATATGAACCTTACTGTATAGAAGTCGTTTGATAGTTCTGATGTAGAGAAATCCTCCTTTAGAAAAATAACTTGAGAATTAATCACTAATTCTATTAAGAGTACACAAATATGTGCTACATAAAAAAATTAGCATCACAGATGGTGCCTGTGGCTCAAATGAGTAGGGTGCCGGCCCCATATACCAGAGGTGGGGGGTTCAAACCTGGCCCCCACCAAAAACTGCAAAAAAAAAAAAAAAAAAAAAAAAAAAACTAGCATCACAATGCCCTCCTGGAAATTTAAACTTTTTTTTTTTTTTTTGTAGAGACAATTTATCATCCTCGGTAGAGTGCCATGGTGTCACACAGCTCACAGCAACTTCCAACTCCTGGGCTTAGGTGATTCTCTTGCCTCAGCCTCCCGAGTAGCTAGGACTACAGGTGCCCACCACAACACCCGGCTATTTTTCTGTTTTACAGGTGGGCAGAGGCCAAGTTTGAACCCACCACCTTCGGCATATGGGGCCGGTGCCCTACTTGATGAGCCATAGGCACTGCTCTGGAAATTTAAACTTAAAGATAAATTTATCTTTCTCATAAATTTTTCTTTCTCATAAATTTAATTTATCTTTCTCATAAATTCTCATAAACTAGCATCACAATGCCCTCCTGGAAATTTAAATTTAAAGCTAAATTTAATATATCTTTCTCATAAACTTTTCTTCACACATTTCCCATCAACTATTATTCATAAAATTTTTGTAGTCATGGTATTCAGGTTTGTCAAAAGTCTAATAAAGGATCGCTTCAAAGAGAAAAATAATTCCTAAATATGTACAATTAGTTCAGAAAAGAAAGATAAGTTCTTGAAGATTACATCAATGTAGCTTATTTGCTCTGTCTCATAGCAGTGATTTCTCCTTTACATTTTTGTTTCCTTTTGTCTATGTGGATTATTGATTTTTGCATTTACTTTAATCTTAAGTCTACCTTGAATTCTTACTTTGTATGCCTAGAAGGATATTTTTTTTTAAAAGGCCACTAGAAACTCTATAGAAAAGAAATAAACTAACAAGCCTACAAGAATCTATGTTTTGCTGAATCTAGATGTAGCAAAATCACAGTGTTAGTTTATACCTTCATGGAGCAATTGTCCGTGAATTGGAATTGGGCTACAAGGTAAGACCATTTATTCTTCTTGGGTGATGTTCTGTCTTTAGGCAGCATTTTACTATAATTTCAATATCAAATGTCTAAATAATTTAATTTTTTAAATGGAACCACTGTATGTCCAATCATAGAAATTTGGAACTACTTTAATTCTATCACTTCTCTTAACCTGTTTGTTCACAAAGTCCCAATAACATCACCTCCTAAATATTTCTTGACTCCCTCTCAGTGGGGCCCACCTGAATTTAAACCCTTCTCTTATGACGTCACATCAAGAAATCACCAAACTATTATACTTGTCTACATTATGTTCCCCTTTTAATCCTTCTTCCTCTTTTTTGATGATGTCTTCTTTAAGGTAGATCAAATCTGAGTTTCCGTCTTTGTTCAGTGGCACCCACCTGTGTTAGAAGCCCAGACTCTACTGGGCTTGCTCATGTACTTAATGATCTGGCTCATGCCTTGCTCCCCTGCCTCTGTCCAGACACTGTTTTTCTCAGATTGAATGTTTCAGCATGCCAAACTTTGTATTCCCTGACCACAGCGTGCTGTTTCATTTTCACTATTTCGCATTTGAAATCATTATGCCATCTGCAAATGTCCAACAAAGATAAACATTCAGAATAGATGTATTCACTATATGAAATGAAGAAGAGATGAACAACACATATATCAAATTAAGAGTTGTAAAATGGTGTTTCTAATTTACTAAACTGAATTACTAGGCTTTCTTGTATTTACATGACTAAAAATAACTACAACATAAATTCTGAGTATATTCCCACCCTGTCTCCTCCATCACATCTTGGTTTCTCTATGAAATTATAGCATGATGTAAGTACTTAAGAAAAAAACTATGGCTTAGATTTGGAAAAACCTGTGCCTGAATGCTGCCTTTTATAACAAGAAGTTCTACCACTCTATAGCTGTTTTCTAATCAAAAAATTTTAGCACTTAATTCACAGGGGTGTGAGAATATTAAATTAGATGATATATAAAGAGGGCATTTAGTGTACAGAACTATCCGTACTATACATCTTACTATATTACTCCATAGTAGGAAATGCCATTTAAAGGGTTGTCTTTTTGTTTATTTTTCAGAAAGACTTTGAATATGGCAATTTTGTGCTACATTCTGCTACTTTTTAATACTGACCTTTGCCACACTATGTTTTCTCTTCAAATCAGCATCACTTGGGAGTGTGTGAAGATGCAGATTCTCAGGTTTTGCCAATATTCCTAGAACAAAATCTGCATTTCAATGAAATTTCTTGATGACTTATATATACATGAATTTTTTTTAAAAACCTTTTAGATGATGTTCCTAATAAAACTCCTACTTTGTTCCCCTGTGCTACACCTGATAGTACGTTGTATGTGGAACTGTTTACCACGTGTTTTCCGGCAGGCACTGTAGTACAGATGTAGTAAAAGGTTTAATTATTCCAGAACGTTATTACTGGACCTATTAAACATTATATGTGGCCTGTAGAAATCCAAGGAATATCAGCGGTTGACTGTCTAAATGCCACATCCATCACCAAGCAGGATGCTGGGGTCGCTTTCTGATGATATTCTGTTTGCATAGGCCTGATTAGCTCTAGAGCCTCCTATATTTCTGAGATATCTAATAATTTCATCATTTCAGGCTCCTTCATACATCTTTTCACTTGTTCTTGGAAAATTCATGCACTTAGTTACTTTGAGACAAAATTTTCATACAAGCAAATGTACTTCAAAGGTAAAATTTGAAGAATTTTGATAAATGTATACTATATAACACTCTAACTACCACCTCAGTCAAGATGTAGAATATTTTTTGTCACCCAGGATGTTCTCAAATTTTCTTTTTCTTTTCTTTTTTTTTTTTTTTTAACTCAAATCGACCCACTGTCCCCGTGGTGACTATAGTTCTGATTTCTATCATCAAAAGTTTATTTTTCCTGTTCTCGAAATTCATATACATGAAAAATATAATATGTACTCTTTGGTGTTTTCCTTCCCTTGCTTAATACGATCTTTTTGACTTTAATCCCTTATGCATAGATTTAAGTTGTTTTACTTTGGGGTCATTTTCTGTACACATGTATTATTTCTTGAGGATAAATACCAAGCATGGAATTTAATTGTCAGCATGTAGGTAAAGGAAACTTCTAAGAGTTTTCAAAAGGGATTTTATAATTTAAACTTCAAATAGAAATGGAGGAGAGTTCCAGGTACTTTGCACCCATGTTGGTATTCGGTGTTGTTACTCTATTTTAGTTATTCTTGTGACTGTATCTCATTGTGGTTTTGATTTGCCTTTTTCTAATAAGTAATTATATCTATTTTTGTCAAGCATATTTTCAAGGCTTTTACTCATTTTTAGATTGCTTCTGTTTCTATTATTGATCCATGCTGATTATTTTCATATTTTAGATACAAGTCCTGAGGGAATAATGCTTCCTACTAATGTTCATTTTTTTTTTTTTTTGTATTGGTAGCTCAAACATTAAATTAAAAGCAGCAATAGGGGCGGTGCCTGTGGTTCAACGGACTAAGGCACTAAGGTGCTGGCCCCATATGCTGGAGGTGGTGGGTTCAAACCCAGCCCCGGCCAAAAGTTGCAAAAAAAAAAAAAAAAAAAAAAGCAGCAATAGAAAAGCTACCATTTTTATTTTGATGAAACCAATTCATTGGATTTTTTATGATTGTTGTTTTTTGGTTTTGCATACTAAAATTTTAATAAAGATACTGCTAAAAATTTAATAAAGATATTCTCTTTTGCTTTCCTCTAGAGTGTCTTCCTTATTTAGCTTTTATTTTTTATGTCGATAATTTGATTTAAATAAATGTTTGTAAGTTGGTGTGAGGTAAAATGAAATGCTTTTTCAAATGTTGACCTAGTTCTTCCAACACTGGTTTTTCAAAACATTTTTCTTTCATCATTAAATTACCTTTAGTGCCATTGCTGAAAATAACTGTTGTATACATGTAGGTCTATTTCTGGACTTACTCTGTTTCATTTACACTGTCTGTGTTTACATCCTTCACACTATTTTGATTACCATACCTTTTTAGTACTGAAGTCAAGTAACTTAAATCTTCCAATTTTACTTTTTTAACATCATTTTTAAGTTAAGTACTATGACTTTTCATATAAATTTAAAATCAGGTTTCAATGTCTATTTTTTAAAAGCCGGTTGCAGTATTGATTAGAACTGCAGTGGTTCTGGGGCCAGGCTTGGTGGTTTACTCCTGTAATCCTAGCACTCTGAGAGGCCGAGGTAGGTGGATCACTTGAACTCAGGAGTTCAAGACCAGCCTGAGCCCAGAGCAAGACCCCAATCTCTAAAAATAGCTAGGCATTCTGGCGGGTACCTCTTGTCCCAGCTACTAGGAAGGCTGAGGTGAGAGAATTGCTTGAGTCCAAGGGTTTGTGCTGTGAGCTATGATACCACCATACTCTACTAGGGGTGACAAAGTGAGACTCTGTCTGAAAAAAAAAAAAAAGAAAAAAGGATTTCAATGGTTCTATAGATCAACATGGAGAGAACTGACACCTTAATGTTGTTAAACTTTCCAATCTCTGGACTTGGTATATCTCACCATCTGTTCAGCCTTTATTTATCTCTCAATAATGTTTATAGTTTCCATTTAAGGATCCTATATGACTTTTGTATATTCTTATTCTAATATAAAATTATTTTAATATCACTTTCTGATTTGTGGAGTGGCATATATGCATATAATTTGTTTTCTAAATTTACCCCATATATTGTGATATTGTTAAATTCACTCATTCATTCTGGAAGTTTTATGTGGAATTTTCTATACATACAACCATGTTACCTATGAAAAAGGAAAGTTTATTTCTTGTTTTTCAATCTGCATGTCTTTCTTTTTTTTGAGACAGAGCCTCAACCTGTCACCCTGGATAGAGTGCTGTGGCATCACAGCTCACAGCAACCTCCAATTTCTGGGCTCAAGTGAGTCTCCTGCCTCTGCCTCCCAAGTAGCTGGGACTACAGGTGCCCGCCACAATGCCCAGCCATTTTTTGGTTGCAGCCATCATTGTTGTTTGGCAGGCCCGGGCTGGATTCGAACCTGCCAGCTCAGGTGTATGTGGCTGGTGCCTTAGCCTATTGAGCTAAAGGCACCGAGCCAATCTGTGTGTCTTTTACATCTATTTCTTGCTCTACTAGACTGGCTAGAACCTAGAACAATGTTAAATAGAAATGATAATGTTAGGATATAATTAAGGATAAAATAATATTTTTTATTTTATCTGTATCTTAGGGGAAAGTATTCAATATTTAACATTAACTGCAATGATAAATTGTAGGTTTTACATAAATACCATTTATTAAATTGAGTTTTTTACTTCTAGTTCTATTTTCTTATGTTGCCGAATTTTTTTCATGCAAGGGGGATAAATTCTGTCAAATGACTTTCTGCATTTATTAAATTGTTCATGTGGTTTTTCTCCTTTATTCTGTTAATGAATGACATTAAATAAAATGTAATTGGATTTGAATGTTTAACCAAACTTCCATTTCTGGGATAAATGCCATTTGGTCATAATGCATTTATATATATTTATATATATTTAACTTTGATTAGCTAATATTTTATTAAAGATTTTTAACATTGATACTTATTAGAAGTATCAGTCAGTAAGATTTTGGTTCCTTCAAATGTCAGCACAAATAGGAGGGTTATTATAAACTCATAGAATGAGTTGGGAAGTTTTCCCTACTTCTCTATTTTCTAAAAGAGTTTATATAGAATTGGTGTTATTTATTCCTCATATGAGTGATGAAATTCACTAAAGAAGCCATTCAAGCTTGGAGTCTTTCATGGGAAGGTTTTTAAGAGTAAATTAAATTTCTGAAAAAGAAAATTTTTGAAACCATCTACATTTCTTCTTAATTTTGAAAAATTTTTAAAATGCAACATAGAATTCTGAGTTGACAGTTTTTCTTTAATCATTTTAGAGATATTATGTAATTATTGTCTTGCCTCAATTGTTTTTTTTTATTAAATCATAAACACATAGATCATATATACAGTAATGCATTAATGCGGGTACAATGTGCTGATTTCATATTTCATATTTCAACATTTATTATTCCATTCATGGGTCAATGGGCACTTGGGCTTCTTCCATGACTTGACTATTATGAATTCAGCTGCAATGAACAATCTGGTGCAAATATCTTTGTTATAAAGTGTTTTTTGGTCTTTTGGATATACACCTAGTAGAGGAATTGCAGGAACAAATGGCAGGTCTAATTTTAGATCCCTGAGTATTCTCCATACTTTTTTCCAAAAGGGACGTATTAGCTTGCACTCCCACCAGCAGTGCAGAAGTATTCCCTTTTCATCAGATCAACACCAACATGTGTAGTTTTGGGATTTTGTTATGTGAGCCACTCTTACTGGAATTAGATGGTATCTCAAAGTGGTTTTGATTTGCATTTCTCCGATGATTAAAGATGATGAGCATTTTTTCATGTGTCTGTAGGCCACGTTCCTATCTTCTTCAGAGAAGCTTCTGTTCAAGTCCCTTTCCCACAATGCAATGGGATTATTTGTTCTTTTCTTATTAATAAGTTTGAGTTCTCTGTGGATTCTGGTTATCAAACCTTTGTTAGAAGCATAACCTGTAAATAT
>CAUYRH010112310.1:0-36445 GCA_963574655.1 Perodicticus potto
TATCTCAAAGTAGTTTTGATTTGTGTTTCTCTGATGATTAAGGATGATGAGCATTTTTTCATATGTCTGTAGGCCATGTGCACAGGCCCTCTGTTTTCAATGGCTAGACAATGTGAAGTGAGGTCCTGTGAGATATGCAAAGCCAGCAGTCTCTAAATGGCTAGAAATCTGCTTGTTTGGGCTATTTTTAAAATAATTGTATATGTAAAACTTAGAGTTTTGTCTTAGTATGCAGTGAAGAAATAAACAATCTGGAACCCAATACACATAACACTATTTTTGACACATTTATATAGCAGTAAGGCATGGAAGAGAGGATTGAGAATACACTGTTATGAGGTACCCATGTTACCTGTGAAGCTGTATAATGTTTTTGATAGTGAACCTACATGATTAGTTAATGTATATAGCAAACTCCAGGGAAGCTGCTAATTAACAAATGCATACACACACACACACACACAGAGATGCCAAAAAAAGGTATACACATTTTAAGAAAGGAAAAAAGTGTATTAAAATTGTAATACTCAAGTCACATCTGACTTTTGCAATTTTAGGAGATAAAAGACACAATATAAATGATAACAAATGTTATTGGTATAGATTTAGTATTACAACTTTAATATTTTTTTTTCCCTGTCTTAAAATATGCATATATTCTTGGAAGCCTCTTTGTGTGTATGTATATGTATGTTTTGTAAACAGATATAAAAACATTTTTTTTTTTTTTTGCAGTTTTTGGTGGGGACCAAGTTTGAACCCACCACCTCTGGTATATGGGGCTGGCGCCCTACTCCTTTGAGCCACAGGCACCATCCTTTATAAACATTTATAAATATAAATATATATTGTATACATTATATATAATACAAATAATATATTTTATATATTATATAATTATATTTTGTAATATATATACATTGTATTTTTGCCATGTATAGTGCCATGCACATCCACAGTTTGGGCCCAAACTTCTAGGAATATGCCCCTTCAGAAAGTGGCTGGCTTTTGGCAGGGAGGGACACAGAGTAGGAGGGGTCTCCGGGTGAACATGCAGATCACACCACCCTCCCAGAGCCACCCCCTACAGCTGCTCTTCTTTCTCTCCTGGGAGCTTTTCTCTGCCTGCCATGTCAGGGGGTGCAGCTGAGATGGCCACATGTGGCTTCAGAGACTCCTCAGTCTGTGGGCAACCAAGGAGGTTTCTGGAGCCTGCGTGAGGCTCCCAGTCTTCTCTGTATGGCCAGGCCTCAGCCTTTACCCCATATGGCCACAGCTGCCTCACCGGCCCCACCACTACCCCCTTCCCTCATGGCAGCACTCAGCAGAGGCTGCTCTGGGTCACTCCCAACAGAGCCAGATCCTCCTGTGCCGCCTGCAGGTACAGGCATTGGGGTGTGGTGGCCAAGAAGGCCTGCTAGGCTCTCCAATTCCCATGCTAGACTACCCATGTAGAATACACATCCTTATATTTCCCTCAAAAATTTGGACAAAAAAGTACACATTATGCATGGCAAAATACAGTAATTGATATGCCAAAAGATGAACGTTGATTCATATAATATGCTCAATTAAAACCAGGAAAGGCAGAAAAATAGAAGAGAAAAAAACAAAGATCAAGTGCAGAAAATAGAAAACAGATACAAACATGGTAGATAACCCAACATGAATGAAAAGACAGAAATTACTAGAGGAGATTAAAATAATAACATCCAAATACATGTTCTTTCTTTTTTTTTTTTGAGACAGAACCTCACGCTGTCACCCTGGATAGAGTGCTGTGGCATCACAGCTCACAGCAACCTCCAATTCCTGGGCTCAAGTGAGTCTCCTGCCTCCGCCTTCCAAGTAGCTGGGACTACAGGCGGCCACCACAATGCCCGGCCATTTTTTGATTGCAGCTGTCATTGTTTGGCGGGCCCGGGCTGGATTCGAACCCACCAGCTCAGGTGTACGTGGCTGGAGCGTTAGCCCATTGAGCCACAGGCACCGGGCCTGAATACATATTCTTATAAGAAATCTAAAATTCAGGAGGCTGAGGCAAGAGACTCCCCTAAGCCCAAGAGCTGGAGGTTTCTGTGAGCTTTGACGCCACAGCACTCTACCGAGGGTGACAAATTGAGACTCTGTTTCTTAAAGAAAAAAAGAAAAATATCTAAAATTCACACCCAATAGGCACAATGCACACTTTCCAGGTGAAGGACACACAACTTTGATGTAAAATGTACAAAAGCAAATTATGTGAGTACCCCTATAAATTCAGAGATTTAAATGTGTGTGTGTATGAAATCTATTTTAAATATAAAGACACGTTAAAAGTGAAGTGATGGAGAATACTGCTAATAGTAAGTAAAAGAAAGCTGGGGTAGCTATATTAATTTCCGACAAGGCAGACTTCAGAATAAGGAAATTTATCAAAGATATAGATGATAATACACAGATATAGAGAATAAAATAATGGAGTAATATTGTCTAAGAAGATGTAGAATTCCTCAATATTTGTATCAAACAAAAAATTTTTAATACATTGTGCACACAAAAAAATGTGCGTCAAAATATGTGAGGCAAGAACTGATGGAACTGTAAAGAGAAGTAGACAAATCTGCATTATACTTGCAGACTTCTACATCCTATTTAAATAATTGATAGATCATGTCTAACTTCTACTATAGGAAACCATATAAAGAAAAGAAATTCAGGCCTAAAGCAAGTGGAAGAAAGTAAGTAGCAGAAATCAGTGAAATTGAAAACAGAAAATATTGGAGTAAATCAATAAAACATAATGTTGGTTCTTTACAGACATAAATAAAATTGGTTAAATTATAATCAGATTAACCAAACCAAATCCAACAAAAAGCCTCAAAATGGACAGGACACAAAATACCAATATTAGAAGTGAAAGAAAGTCATCCTGATTGATTCCACAGACATCAAAAAGATAATAAAATGATATTTTCAAAACTCTGTTGCCATAAATTTGATAAATGAAATATACCAACTCCTTAAAAGACACCAAAAGGTCCCACAAGAAGAAACAGATAATATGAATAAATTTGTATCTATTTAAAAAATTGAGTCAATAATTAATGAGATTTCAAAAAATAAAACATGAGGTCTCACTGGTGAATTTTACCAAAGGTTTAAGGAAGAATTGATATCAACTCCTTTCAATCTCCTCAAAAAAATAGAAATAAAATGAACATCTCCTACCTCATTGCTGAGGCAAGCATTACCCTAAAACTGAAACAAGATAAAGACATTTCCAGAAAGGAAAATGACACACTAGTTTCTCTCATGATTATTGATGAAAAACTGAGCAAAGCAAATCCAAAAATGTATAATATACCAAGGCCAAGTGGGCTTTCTCTAAGTATGCAAGGATATTATGACACTTGCTAATCAATTATGTAATCACATCAGCATGAATCAATCATAATACAAGTCAAAATCCTAGCAACATCATGTTTTATGGGTATTGAAAAATCAATTCTACAGTTTTATAGAAGGCTAATGATTTGAAAGGTTCAACATAATATTGAAGAAAAACAAAGTGAAGGTCTGGTGCTCAAGTCTTACTATAAAGATACAATTATCAAGACAGAGTGGTACTGTCTAAAAAGTCGACTCATAGACCAATGGAATATGACAGAGTACACAGAAATAGACCAACACAAATATAGTCAAGAAATATTTAGCAAAAGAGTAAAGATGTTCATTGGATAAAACATAGTCTGTTCAACAAATGTCCATATGCAAAAAAAAAAAAAAGTACACAAGGAAAAAGATTCTATCAGAGACTTATATCTTTCATGAAATAACTCAAAATATGTTAATAAATCTAAATATAAAATGAAATGCTATAAAACGTTTAGAAGAAATCAGAAAATAAAATCTACATTGCCTTGGATTTAGCAGTGTTCTTTAGATACAACACCAAAAATATAATCCATGAAAGAAAGAATGGATAAATTAGGCTTTATAAAAATCTTGAATTTCTGTTCTGCAAAATTCACCGTTAAAAGAATCAAAAGACAAGACACATCATTGATCTGATAATGAGCTTGTACCTAAAATATACAAAGAATTATTAAATTTCAACCATAGGAAAACAACTAACAGAAAATCCAATTAAAAATAGACAAACAATCTGAAGGTGTCTGCCTTATCAAAAAAAATTACAATCATTGCAATTAAGCATATGAAAAGATATTCATCATCATTCATCATTAGGCAATTGAAAATTTAAACAAGGTAATAGCACACATCTATTAGAATGGCTAAAATCCAACCAACCAACCAGACATAAAACACACAATACCCAAGGTGACTGAGAATGTGGAACTGTAGCAACACTTACTGCTAGTGTGAATGCAAAATGTTAACAGCCATTTTGGAAAACAGTTTGGCAGTTTCCTACAAGACTAGCATACTTTAATTATACTTTGCAGCAATCATGCTTCTAGACATTTATCTAATTGACTTGTATACTTTCATACAAAACCTACACACTCATGTCTGTACAGCTTTACTCATAGCAACCAAGATGGCTTTCAATGAGTGAAAGGGTAAACAAACTGTGGCATATTTATATGACAAAATATTATTTAATGATTTAAAAAATGAGTTATCAAGTTGTTAAGACTTGTTGGAACCTTAAATGTATATTGATAAGTCAAATAATCCAGTCTGAAAGGATATTGTTTGAAATGACTTATATGATGTTCTGGAAAAGCCAAAATTATTTAGAAAGTAAAATGATGAGTGGCTGGTGTGAAATATGAGGAGGGGAGATGATGAATAGGTGAGGCAAGAGGGTTTTTAGGACATAAAAATTATTCTGTATAACATTGCAATGAGGGTGACTAAACATTATGCATTTTAAAAACCTATAGAACTTCACAGCACAAAGAATTAATCTTTATGTATGCAGTTAAAAAATTTAAGAAGTTCTGGATCTAAGCAAGGATTGCAGACTATGACAAAGGAATCCAGCTGCATTATAAACATATGAAACAACTGGAGGGGTGGAGGTGAAAGTGCTGACCTACGTGACTTTGGAAATGAGTGGAGTCTATAAAATCAAATGCAAACAGACAAACAACTGCGCGTGAGCTCTGTGCTTAGTCTATAGTTATTTCCCACAGTGGTGGAGCTTAACAAATTGGACACCACTAAACATATAGATTGGAACTGGGCATTACATACATGATTAATGGAAGGCAGGGAGCAGGTTTCTCACTGTTGGAGTGAAAGGTTACAGGTAAGCAAAGAAGAGAAATCCAGAATGATCCATGTGGGTTAGAATTGCAGGCAATACTGTGAACTCACGGCTAGTTTAACATAGGTACAGCAAGTTACACACATGTGATATAGATGGGTGTGTAGCATGTCGGGATCCCAATATATGTTTCTTGCTCTCTCAATTGAGAGAGACCGGAAGCAAAGATTCTTTAGCGGCAACAAGCACACTTAGCACCTGGATCTTGGTTTCTAATACTAGTGTCCAATACAAGGAGTCAGCACTCTTGGAGAAATAGCTTATTCTAGGATTTAGATAGGAAATATATAAGATGAGCCTGGAGTATTTGTGGTGCCAGAAAGTAAAGAAAAACAAAAACAAAAACAATCCCCCCCACAAAAACCTAAAAGCCAAAGAAAAACAGTGATGGGGGTGAGTTAAAGAGAGACAGGAGCCAAAGTCTCTCATGGCCAAGATGGAACAATCTAAGCAACAAAGTGAAAGTAGTTTGGGATTATAAGCCAAAGAATTAAATAAATATCATGAGTCTATACTGACAAAAAAAAATTATTAAGTAGATAAATAGAGAACAAATTTCTTTTCAGAAACATTGCAAATAATTTATGTAAAAATTCTATCCTCAAGGAGGTGAAACATAACTCCCCACTAAAGTGTGGCCTATGCACTGTGACTTACTTCCAAAATGTATAGTAAGAAAAGGGGGGGAAAGAGCAACTTTAGAGAAAAGAAGCCTAACAGACTCTCTCTGAGCCAGATGATCAAGTTTGGGACCAATAGTAATAAGTTATATTGATATGTACATATCCATTATATGTCATGATGAAAAATGGCACATTTCCACTGTGTTCTTCCTCTCAATAATACATGTCTTATCATGAGAAAAATTGTTAGATAAATTATTAGATAAAGTCCAGTAGGGGGCATCCTACAAAACATCTGACTTAGCAGTACTTCTCAAAGCTGTCAGGGTCATCGGAAAAAAAAAAAAAATGGAGGTGAGAGAAAGTGCACAGCCAAAAGAAGCTTAAAGAGTCATGACAACTTTTCATAATATGGTACCCTAAATAGAGTCCTGGACCAGAGAAAAGGACATTAGGTAAAAGTACAGGCCTTAGTTGTTACTGGTAACAAAGCATACTAATGTCAGTTATTAATAACAGAAAACTGAAAGTGGGGTGCATGGACACTCCACTACCTTCTCAGTTTTTCTGTATCTCTGATACTGTTCTAAAAATAAAGTCTACGAAAACAAATTGATGACATTTACCACGTTAATGGACTACAAAATTTAAAAAGATAATCATTTAAATAGGATATAAAAATGTTGGACAAAATCTAATACTTTTCCTTATAAAAGCTCTTAGGAGCCGAGTGTGATGGCTCAACCTATAATCCTAGCACTCTGGGAGCCCACAGCAGGTAGATTGCTGGAGCTCAGGAGTTTGAGTCCAGCCTTAAGCAAGAGCAAGACCCCGGCTCTAAAAATAGCCGGGTGTTGTGGCAGGCACTTGTAGTCCCAGCTACTCCGGAGGCTGAGGCAAGAGGATCATTTGAGTCCAAGAGTTTGAGGTTGTTGTGAGTTATGACGCCAGAGCACTCTACAGAGGGTGACAAAATGAGATTCTGTCTCAAAAATAAATATAAATATAAATAAATGAATAAATAAATGTAAGCTCTTAGGAAAGTAGAAACAGAAAAAAATTTCCTCAACTTGATACAGAGCATCTGGACAAAACCTCCTTCTACCATTCTACTTAATGCTATAAGATAAAATATTGTTTCCTAAGATCAGGCATAAGACTAAATTGTCTGCCTTCATCTCACTGCTTCTGTTCAACACTTTTCTCAACTTCTAGCTAATTCAACAAGGAAAGGAAAAAAAATTTTTAAAGCTTCTAAAGTAGAACAAAATGTATAAATTTGTCCTTATTCACAGATTACCTGATTATCCATATAGAAACTCCTAGGGACTCTAGAACTAATAAATGCATTTAGAATAGTTGTAGGATATAAGATTTACATATAAACTAATTACATTTCTATATTCTGGCAATGGATAATTAAACATTGAAATTAAAAATACAATACTGTTTGTGACAGCATAAAACATATGAAATATTTAGGGATAAATTTGTCAAATAATGAGCAAGATTTATGTACTGTAAACCACCAAATACTGCTCAAAGAAATTTAAAAAGACAGACTGTATTCATGAGTAGCAATCAACAATATTGTTGAGATAGCAATTTTCTTCAAATTAGTCTACCTACTCAATGAAATGTCTTTCTTTCTTTCTTTTTTAATTTTTTTTTCTTTTGAGACAGAGTCTGACTATGTTGCCCTCGGTAGTCAATGCAATTTCAATAAAAATTCAGTCAGCCTTTTTGGGGGTAGAAATTGACAAATCTACTTGTATCAAAAGGAAAAGAGCCTAAATAGCCAAAATAACTCTGAAAGAGAGGACCAAATTTGAGGAAGTTATAATACCTGATTTCAAAACTTATTATAAAACCACAGTTATCAAGACTACAGTACAAAATTGGTGATAGTTCTTTTGAACAGACTAGAGTGTTCAAATATAGACCCATAATGACATTGACAAGAAAATGAAAAGCAGTTTACAGACTGGAAAAACATATTTGCAAAACATGAATTTAACTAAGGATCTATATCTAGAATATATAAAAAAACTTTTAAAACTCTCTAGAAACACAAACAAGAAGCCAGCCTTAAAATGAGCAGAAGAGTTGCTCAGACACTTCATCAAAAAAGATATACAGATGGTGAATAAGCACATGAAAAGTTGCTCAGCATTATTATTCATTAGAGAAATTCAAATTAGAACTAAAAGAAACTACCAGTATACTCTTACTAGAATGGCCAAAATTAGAAATCCTTACCCACGAGAGCATCTATAACTGTCATACACTACTGATGGGTTTGTAAATGGTACAATCATTTGAAAAACATTTGGTAGTTCTAAAAGTGAATCACATAAGCTAGCCATTCTATTTCTAGGTATTTTCCCAAGTGAAATGAAAGCATATTTCCAGATAAATTTAATTCATAAATATTAATAGCTTTGTTCGTAACTGCCCAAACTGAGAAGAACAGAACAGTCTATTAATAAATAAATAAATAAATAATTTGGGTATATCCAACCAATGGAATATTACTTTTCAATAAGAAAAAATGGGCTGATATATGCTCTGATACTAATGAATATCCAAATTATTATGCTGAGTGAAAGATGACAGAATATATCCTGCATAACTTAATTTATTTCAAAGTTCAGAAAATGGATAATAAATATGATTAGAAATTAGAACACTGGTTGCTTGTGGGGGTGAGTGGGATACAAAAGGGTGGAAGGAAGGACTTATAAAGAGGCAGGAGGAAAATTGACAAGAATGTGTCATCTTGACTGTGGTGATAGTTTCACAGACTTGTATACATATATCAAAACTTATCAAATTGTATACTTTAAATATATGCAGTTTTATGTCAATTATTCTTGACAAAGTTTAATAAAAAATAGAAGTGATGTTTAATTGTTTAAAGGCTTATTACTAGTTTGAGTTTTCTATTACTCATTTACTCCCTTTCCTCTTTTTTAGACTATGAAGTCAGAAACTCATTCTGGTTTACACTAAGTGATTATAGTAGGATTACCGAATACATGTGTAACAATGTGAAAAACAGCATAAATCAATAAGTGACTACATATTACTGAGCACATACTTTGTAGTAGGGTCTCTGGGAAATTCTTTCAAGTCTTATTTGAGGATAATGTGTCTTGGAAAATGAGAAAAGAGAAACAAAGCCAGGTTTATTTATAAATTGGAGATATGAACCAGTAAAATTAGCAAAATATTTATGTTGTCTTAACCTCAAAAACCTGATTATTGTTATATTTTAATTCCTAATATTAGCAAAGTTGTTTCTCAGCACAGTTGCTTCCTGCTTAATATGGATATGCATTAGATGAAATAAACTAATATTGAGTGAGACCTTTTGATGTAATCTGACTGAGTGGGATGGGACAAGGTTAGGCAAATCCTAGAAGATTTAATACAAGCAATATGAATATCATTTGGGTCTAAGAGTTGTTCCTCTTCATTCAGTGGGCCTAAAGAATAGGTCTTTTCATTTTGTTTTAAGGTCCTAGATCTTAGCACCTGATATGATTGATAGATGTAGTTGTAATTAATAAAACGTAGAATAAGTCCCCCTTTCAGTATCCAAGCCTTCACATACATAAGTTTTTCTAGATACTTGTCAGAGACATGAACATTCTGATCTGTGTTATGGGAGATGTGAAGTGGGACTGTCAGAAGTAGTTTATAGTCTAATTAGAGGGGAACATGACGAGAGTAGCTAAACCATCAGGAAGTGGTAAATATCAAAAAGCAAGGAAGACCAAGTTCATGGAAATTATTTGCTTTTGGCTAGAGAAACTTGAGAAAAAAGATGATATTTTAGCATAATCAAATAGAATTACAAGGTTAAAGGTTGGACAAAGGGCAATAAGAGGTAAGGGAATGAGGGTGAGATAAGGGAAAAGGATGGGCCAGAAGGAAATAATTTAACAAAAGAAAGGAGACAAATGAAATAAAGCTAATCACAGCATTCAGCCAAGCGTCAGAACATAATGTAGTATTTTGAGAAGGGAAAAACAATTTTGAAAACTGACCTAGTAATTTCCTCATTTTCAAGACAAAATGCTATATACTTTTTACATATAGTATTTTTTAATTTCATAGCTTAGCACTTGAATATTAATGTCACATTTCTCTAAAATTTAATTTCTGATGCATAATATAGAGTAGAGATGATGATACCTAAAGACTAAGCTCAAAAATTGAATTATATGAGATGACTTTCAGTAAATTTATTTGGGAAATGGTATGTGAGATGATTTAAAATAATTCTTTATATGCATACATATATTTTGTGTGTGTATGCACTAGGATTGGGTTTTTCTACTATATACAGAAACAGGGCCATTAATTAGATTGACTAGTTGATTTTTGGTCCATGCTATGACCTAATCATATGCAGTAATACAATTCAAAAAGAATGCTGGCATGAGTATAAAATAAATTATAAAAAATGAGCTACTTGAAATGTCTGCATCAGATGATGGTAAACTGTTTTCTGGGCCAAGTGGAATAAGTCTATGCCTATCCAGCAGTGCACCGTTCCCAGGGAACAACCTTAGCTGAAGGGAGAGGACAGTGTGGGGTAATTTGACTGCTCCAAGGAAGGACGGACTGCTTCTATGGAACTTTGACATCATATTTTCATCATTTGTCTGAAATTATCATCCTGTAGTCATTATTCCTTGAAATAAAATGCCACAACAGCAAGATTTTGGAGTATTCTGTCACTAAAGTACCCTTAAAAATGGAAACAAAATTGAACAGTATTTGCATTTCACAAGGAATTCTGCATTTCCCACGGGTCCACTAAACTCAGAAACATCTTCAGAGAAAAACACTTCTCTCTCCTAGTACAAAGGATGTAAATTATAACTAAGCAAATGGAGTGGGGATGACAAGGTTACTTCAAAGTACTTCTGTGATTAAATAGTCTATATTGAAATTATATTGTGCCAGATTTTTAGTTGCTGACACCTTGAGTAAAAAGTGTTTTATTTCTGTAAAACTTTTTTTCAAAGAAAGCATACTAAAAGAGTGTAGTTTGGTGCTTTGTTCCACTCTTTAGAGAATACTGGAATAAGATGCACATTTACATATGAGAGGAGTTTACATAATTTTATAGCAAAGGAATCTTAGAGATCATTTAGTCCAGCCATCTTGTTTTACAGATGAGGAGATGGGTCTAGAGGTCAAGATGAGATTGATGCTTAAGAAAGATGAATCAGAAGCATGGATTTAACATTGCAAGCATAGTCTCAGGAATTAGTCTGAGTAGGCCTGGGTCAGACTGGGTTATTTTCTACAGTGGTTGGAAGTGCATGACTTAGAAGGAGAACCGTGAATGGGAGATCAGGTTAAGATAAAAGGGGCAGAATCTGGCAGCAATTCCAAAAAAACAATGAAAAAATATGCCAAAGATGATGAGCAACGTTCTAGGAAATAGACTCTAAGACTGGAAGAAATTACAGGATGAAGCTGATTCTTATGAAGTAAGAATGCTCAGGACTTACTGGTTTTGCCTACGATGTGGCAGAGGGCTTGGCATCCAGTCTGGATGTTCTGAGTTAGAAGGCAAAGGATCAGTGCAAAGAATACTGAGTAAACTTGAGTGATACTGAGGGCTTGGAAAAGCCGGATAAACCTTCACTGGTCCCTTTAGCTCTTCTTTTCATGGATTCATAGAAATCTCTCCCTGTTGTCACATTCCTTTTGGCTATGGTTTTCTGAGAGTCCTTATAACAACCAGAAAGGTGTGTGTGGGCTTAGAAATAGACCAAGTGGCTATTTCTTGGCTTTGATGCTGACCAGACAAATGACCTTGGACAAATGACAAGTCCTATTTGAGCTTAAGTTTTTTCATCTGCAAAATGGAGATGACAGTGCCCTCTAGTTCAATAGGTTGTTTTGAGAATAATATATCTAAAGTTCCAAGCACATAATATGCCTTCAATAACAATGCTTACCATAATGCTGGATTTGTTTCACGAAACTATGTCTTTTGTAGAATATACCGTAGTTTTTCTCTTCCTGAGAACAACCTGACTCATCTACTAAGTATTGAGCTTATAATTTGATTTTTAGAGGGATGCCATTGTTTACAAATTCTGGGGGCATTCTACCATAATTTTCCATGTATAGTGCACACTTTTTGTCTAAGTTTTGATGGGTAGTGCTATTTGTTACTGATATGTAAATATTTTTAGACCTGTATCTGTTTTGTGTTCTGTAATTATTTGTTAAATTAACTTTATCATACTATAATGCATTAAAAATAAATGCTAAGATTCCTTAAAATACAAAAAAGCCATGTACCTAAATATAATAAAATAATAATTTGAATTAAATAATTAAATGAAAGCATTTTTTTTCAAAAGTTTGGGTCCAAAACATGGGTGTGCATTATACATGGGAAAATACACTGTATTCCTCTAAGTACATGGCTATAAATTATACAGTGAACAGTCTAATCCTAGGGTTTGGTAAATTCTTCTTAGCATGGCTCTGAGTTTTTACCAATAACTGATGAGCACTTGAAGCACATCAAGATACTTAGAGAATATAAAAAATCAGTCAAAAAGGAAGAATCAAACAGCCATGTCCCTATAAAAAACACTGGAGAGTTAAATACCCACATAACCAATCAATCTCCAAATCAGAAGAATTTGATCTGTACCTTGTGCAATAGCATTTTGAAAACAAAGGAAAATTGTGGAGAATACTGTTCAATGGTCATCCTAAAGGCTTAGTATTCCTTTCAATAGATTCACAAACTTTCCGTTTTGCTGTCTCTTTTTCTTTGTCATGTCTAAACCTGAGATATGAATAGATATTGATAATCCAAATGTTAGTGTCTTTGTGGACAAAATCATTGGACTACAAGAGCCAAAAGTGATTATGTAATCCAATATTTAAATTTATAAAGAAGAAATAAAACTTATAAAGTTATTTGCGATGATAACATGTAGTTATTTCTAGCATTTTAGATTTCAAGGTGAGTACATTAAAAATTTCAGAAGTGGATATATAATTGTTTTGTTATTGGTGTTCTTTGGGTTTATCATCTAATATTATTACAAGTTCACACCACAGGCCCCTGGCATGTTGTTTAGGTGTTTGGAAACTACTATTGTAGTTCCTGAATAAACTTTAAATTAAGCTTCAGTAACAAAAAGAAGAATCTTGCATGCAGTTGTACCTCATTGGGGGCATGTTTAAATTGCTTTTTAAGTGTAGGCTTAAACTGAGAGAAGCCACTCACAGTGGGCTACACTGACTAAGAAGACAGTTGTTTGGGTTAAAAGATATATTGGATTAGACTCAGGAAAGATAATATTCATATGGTTCTATTGCTTTATATGGTCATGACTAGAGAACAAAATAGATCTTTGGTCTTAGACAAGTCATATTACCTTTTTGAACATAAATTCTATCATGTATAATATAAAAGAATCCTACCTGTGGATAAAACTGTAAACTCTAGGAAATTCAAGGTTCTGAGAGGTAAAAAAAAGTAGGCACTCTGAAGAGATGCTGACATTTAGACATCTCATGAGTTTACTATTTTTTGTTGCTTTTATCCCATGAGTAAGATGCAGTCAGGATCATGGGGCACCTAAAATTTCTATAAAAATCTTTGGTCTTTCTGACATGAGTAACAAGTAACAAAAAGATAAAAGTGGGGGCAACCACAGCCTTTATGAAGAGTGAGGAAAGTCCTGGAAAGAAAGAAGCCACAGAAGATAAGGAACGCAGTCTGTGTATACAATCCATGCAAATCTCTAACTGATCCTTGAAACATATATTCACAGGGAAGATTGCAAACAGCCCAACAGCCAATAAAAGAATTGACTAATAATAATTGAGTTGCTGCCTAACAGGGTTTTAGTTTGAGGCAAGTAAAATTATTCACTAAAGCAACAACAAAAATCAATAATCTATGCAAGAATATAACATAATCCAGAATTTCCACAAAAATCACTCATAATATGCACAACACAGTTCAAAATTTAAAAATCAGGAAAATATTATTCATTTTCTGGAAAGAAGAGAATGAAAACTATGCCATGGCAACTAATAACCCAGATGTTGAGATTTATAGGCAATGATTTAAAAGCAGTTATAGCTGGTTCTCAGCATTATAAAGGTTTATAAACTCATAAACAATGAAAAGATTAAAGGTGTTGATTTGTTCAGTACACAGCTAATTTTTTTCAATGATATCTATGTAGAGACACAATTCTCACCTTATTTTTATTAAATCATAGCTGTGTACATTAATGTAATTATGGGGTACAATGTGCTGGTTTTACATACAATTTCCAATATTTTCATCAAACTAGTTAACATAGCCTTGATGAATTTTTAGTTATTGTGTTAAGGTATTTATATTCTATATTTAGTGAATTTCACATGTACCCTTGTCAGATGCACTGTAGGTGTGGTCCCACCAATTACCCTCCCTCCACCCATCTTCTCCACTGCCCTTCCTCTTCCCTTTTCTCATATTCTTGGGCTATACTTGGGTTATAGCTTTCATATGAAAGCTTTAAATTGGTTTTATAGTAGGGATGAGTACATTGGATACACTTTCTTCCATTCTTGAGATTCTTTGCTAAGAAGAATATGTTTCAGCTCCATCCATGCAAACATGAAAGAGGCAAAGTCTCCATCTTTCTCCAAGGCTGCATAATATTCCATGGTGTACATATACCACAATTTATTATTCGTGGGTTGATGGCCACTTGCGCTTCTTCTATGACTTAGCAATTGTGAATTGGGCTGCAATAAACATTCTGGTACAAATATCTTGGTTATAAGGTGATTTTCGGTCTTCTGGATATATACCTAGTAGAGGAATTGTAGGATAAAATGGCAGGTCTATTTTTACATCTCTAAGTGTTCTCCAAACATCTTACCGAAAGGACTGTATCAGTTTTCATTCCCACCAGCAGTGTAGAAGTGTTCCTTTATCTCCACATCCATGCCAACATCTCTGGTTTTGGGATTTTGTGATGTGGGCTAATCTTACTGGAGTTAGATGATATCTCAATAGTTTTGACTTGCATTTCTCTGATGATTAAGGATGATAAGCATTTTTTCATATGTCTGAAGGCTATGTATCTGTCTTCTTCAGAGAAGTTTCTCTTCAAGTCCCTTGCTCTCCCTGAGATGGGATCACTTTTCTTTTCTTGCTAATACATTTGAGTTCTCTGTGAATTCTGGTTATTAAACCTTTATCTGAGACATAACCTGCAATATCTTCTCCCATTCTGAGAGCTGTCTACTTGCTTTACTTACTGTGTTCTTGCCTGTGCAGAAGCTTTTTAGTCTGATCAGGTCCCAGTAGTATATTTTAGTTGTTGCTTCAATTGCCTGGTGGGGGGGGTCCTCCTCATAAAATATTCTCTCAGGCTGATTTCTTCAAGTGTTTTCCCTGTACTTTCTTCTAGTATTTTTATCATTTCATGTTTTAAGTTTAAATCTTTAATCCAGTGAGAGTCTATCTTAGTTAATGGTGAAAGGTGTGGGTCCAGATTCAGTCTTCTATAGGTCGCCAGTCAGATCACCCAGCACCATTTGCTAAATAGGGAATCTTTTCCCCACTGAAAGTTTTTAATTGGAATGTCAAAGATCAAATAATGGTAAGTAGCTGATTTAATCTCTTGGTTCTCTATTCTGTTCCATACATCTACCTCTCTATTTTAGTGCCAGTACCATGCTGTTTTGATCACTATCGATTTATAGTATAATCTGAGGTCTGGTAGCTTAATTCCTCCTGCTTTGCTTTTATTTCTGAGTAATGTCTTGGCTATTCAAGGTTTTTTCTGATTCCATATAAAATGAAGTATTATTTTTTCAAGACCTTTAAATTATTACAGTGGAGCTTTGATATAGATTGCATTAATATTGTGTATTGATTTGGGTATGGACATTTTAACAATGTTGATTCTTCCCAGCCATGAGCATGGTATGTTTTTCCTTTTTTTTTCTTTTTTTAAAGAGAAAGATAGATTTAAATGTATTTTAACATTCAATTACAGACATTATTAATATTTTTGGTGTACAACAGGAGATAAACATATACACAGCTACTCAAAACGTTTTCAAAATTAATGTAACATATACAGCATGCTATCTTTGTTCTTCTTTGTTCTTATATATAGAATGATTTCTTTGTTCTTTTTTTATTGTTGAATCATAGCTGAGTACATTAGTGCAATCAAGGGGTAGAATGTGCTGGTTTCATATACAATCTGAAATATTTTCACCAAACTGTTTGACATAGCCATCATGTCATTTTCTTAGTTATTGTATGAAGACATTTGTATTCTGCATTTAGTAAGTTTTGTCTGAACCCATCTAAGATGCACCATAGGTGTGGCCCCACTGTTTACCTTCCCTCCACCCTGCCTCCCTCCTCCCCTCCCCTCCCTCACCCCTTTCCCCATGTTCTTATGCTATAATTGGGTTATAGCTTTCATATGAAAGCTATAAATTAGCTTCATAGTAGGGCTGAGTACATTGGATACTTTTCTTCCATTCTTGAGATACTTTGCTAAGAAGAATATGTTTCAGCTCCATCCATGTAAACATGAAAGAGCTAAAGTCTCCATGTTTCTTTAAGTCTGCATAGTATTCCATGGTATACATGTATTACAATTTATTAATCCATTCGTGGGTCGATGGGTACTTGGGCTTCTTCCATGACTTAGCAATTATGAATTGGGCTGCAATAAACATTCTGGTACAGATGCCTTTGTTATAATGTGATTTTTGGTCTTCAGGGTATATACCAAGTAAAGGAATTATAGGGTCAAATGGCAGGTCTATTTTTAGATCTCTATGTATTCTCCAAACATCCTTCCAAAAGGAATGTATTAGTGTACATTCCCACCAGCAGTGTAGAAGTGTTCCCTTTTCTCCACATCCACGCCAACATCTCTGGTTTTGGGATTTTGTTATGTGAGCTAATCTTACTGGAGTTAGGTGATATCTCAAAGTAGTTTTGATTTGCATTTCTCTGATGATTAAGGATGGTGAGCATTTTTTTTTTCATGTGTATGTAGGCCGTGTGCCTGTCTTCTTTAGAGAAGTTTCTCTTCAAGTCCTTTTCCCACCCTGAGATGGGATCACTTGATCTTTTCTTGCTAATACGTTTCAGTTCTCTGTGGATTCTGGTTATTAAACCTTTGTTGGCGGTATAACCTGCAAATATTTTCTCCCATTCTGAGGATGATCTGCTTGCTATACTTACTACGTTTTTGACTGTGCAGAAACTTTTTAGTTTGATCAGGTCCCAGTAGTGTATTTTAGATTCAATTGCTTCAATTGCCTGGGGAGTCCTCCTCATAAAATATTCACCCAAGTCGATTCCTTAAAGAGTTTTCCCTGCACTTTCTTCTAGAATTTTTATAGTTTCATGTCTTAAGTCTTTAATCCAGTGAGAATCTATCTTAGTAAATGGTGAAAGATGGGGGTCTAGTTTCAGTCTTCTACAGGTCGCTAGCCAGTTTACCCAGCACCATTTGTTAAATACGGAGTCTTTTCCCCACTGAATGTTTTTAATTGGTTTGTCAAAGATCAAATAACGATAAGTAGCTGGGTTCATCTCTTGCTTTTCTATTCTGTTCCAAACATCTACCTCTTTGTTTTTGTGCCAGTACCATGCTGTTTTGATCACTTCAATTTATAGTATGGTCTGAGGTCTGGTAGTGTGATTGGTCCTGCTTTCTTTTTATTTGTGAGTAATGTCTTGTCTATTCAAGGGCTTTTCTGATTCCATATAAAACGAAGTATTATTTTTTTCAAGATCTTTAAAATATGACAATGGAGCTTTAATAGGAATTGCATTAAAAGTATATATTGCTTTGGGTAATATAGACATTTTAACAATGTTGATTCTTCCCAGCCATGAGCATGGTATGTTTTTCCATTTGTTAACATTTTCAGCTATTTCTTTTCTTAAAGTTTCATAGTTCTCTTTTATAGAGATCTTTCACATCCTTTGTTAGGTAAAATCCCAAATGTTTCATCTTCTTTGGCACTACTCTGAAAGGTATAGAGTCCTTGACTGATTTTTCAGCTTGTCTATTATTGGTATATATAAAGGCTACAGATTTATGGGTATTGATTTTGTAGGCTGAGACATTGCTGTATTCCTTGATCACTTCTAAAAGTTTTGTAGTAGAATACCTGGTGTTTTCCAGATATACAATCATATCGTCTGTGAAGAGTGAAAGTTTGATCTCTTCTGACCCTATGTGGATACCCTTGATCTCCTTTTCTTCCCTAATTGCAATGGCTAAAACTTCCATTACAATGTTGAAGAGCAGTAGAGATAATGGGCAACCGTGCCTGGTTCCTGATCTAAGAGGAAATGATTTCAATTTCACTCCATTCAATATGATATTGGCTGTGGGTTTGCTGTAGATGGCCTCTATTACTCTGAGAGAATGATCCGTTTTTGCCTTCCATTTCTCTTCCTCTTTGTAGGGTTGGGAGCATTCAAAAGCTTTGTCTTCTATGTCAGAAATCCTTTCTTCTGCTTGCTCTATTCTGTGGCTGAGGGATTCGAGTGTGTTTCTCAGAACTTTGAGGGCTGCAACTTCTTGTCTCAATGTGTCAAAATCTTTGGTCATTTTGTCTTTGAATTTGTTCAATTTTTGAGATGTCTTTTGGGTCATCTTTTGGATTACTGCTTGAAATTCTAATTCCATCTTTTCCTCAATTCTGCTGATCTTATTTGCTATCCAGACTCTGAATTCGATTTCTGACATCTCTGCCATTTGCTTATGCAAGGGATCTTGTGCTGTATTTACCTTGTCATTCCTTGGGGGAGTTGATCTACTCTGATTATTCATATTGCCAGAGTTTTTCCATTGATTCCGCCCCATGATTATTTTTTACCATTTCCTCTGGCCATCCTCAGTGTTGCGGAGGCATCTCTCCAAGATTGGATCCTAGCAGGATCACTCTATTGTTGGTAGATATTTGTAGGCAGTGACCTAGTGCAGCTTCTCTTGGGCTGCACCAGCCTGGGAGTTTGGCTGTGGGAGCAGCTCTGGAGTGGAGTGTGTCACACATGGGTCCAGCAGCAGGGCTGTGGTTGGTGCCCATGGTTCTGGCAATGCTTGGCTTCCTGTGGCTTTGGCAACGTGAGTGGGTGACTCCAGCAGTCTCTGGTGGGGCAGAGGGCTCTGCAGAGAGGTAGGGAGGGCCTCGGAGGGAGGGCGCAGGATCATGTGACTTCCTGAGTACCTGGGCAGATGGATGGGGCCGGGGAGGAAGCAGGGAGGGCACTGGAGGGATGACGCTGATTGTGTTGCTACCAGAAACTCTGGCTGGGGCAGCACTGGCCAAGGCAGGCTGGGCGTCTTGGCAGTGTGGCCTGCAGTGAGTCCCATGTATTTGCAGGAGTCCTTGGAGTGGGGCGGCCTGTGTATAGAGGCAGTGCCCCTCCCGGCAGTGTCTCTCGGGTCCGCCGGTGTCATGGGCAGGAGGTGGGCCTGGGTCCCAAGGCAGCATGGCCCACTGCGGGGTCCCTCCCACCCACTGCAGCCCCTGGAGTTGGGCAGGCCGGGGTCCCAAGAAAGCACAGCCCACGGCTGGTCGCTCACACCTGCCGGTGTCTCTGGGATGGGGCAGGCCTGAGTGTCGAGGTGACAGGACTCCCGGCGGGGTTTCTCACATCCACCAGTGTTCAGGAGCAGGACTCCGGTCTGGGTCCCAAGGTGGCATGGCCTGCAGCGGGGTCGCTCCCACCCGCCACAGCCCCTGGAGTGGGGTGGGCCTGCATCCTGAGGCTGTGTGGCCCACAGGGGGGTGGCTTCCATTTGTTGCAGCCCCTGAAGTGGGGCAGGCCTGGGTGCCAAGAAAGCATGGCCCACAGTAGGTGGCTCATGCCTACCAGCATCTCTGGGTTGGGGTGGGCCAGAGTGTCAAAGTAGTGTGACTCTTGGTGGGGTCTCTCATGTCCACCGGGGTCACAGGCAGAAGGTGGGCCTGGGTCCCAAGGTGGCACAGCTGGTGGCAGGGTCGCTCCCACCTGCCCTCACCCCTGGAGTTGGGCAGGCTTGGGTCCCGAGGCTGTGCTGCCCGCCGTGTGGTCGCTCCCATCTGCCACAGTCCCTGGAGTGAGGTGGACCTGGGTGCAGAGCTGGAGCAGCCTGTGGCAGGGTCATACACTATGGTTCCTGGCTGTGGTTGGCCGTTGGGGAGGGGGAGGCTCGGTGCAGCCCCCAGAGTCCTTTACCGGGTGAAGCACGTGGTCTAGCAGACAGAGAGTGGAGGTGCTGCTTGAGAACCTCCTCCCACAGTCTCAGCAGGGGTTAGGCTTCTGGTTTGTCAGGTAAGGAGGGAAGGGCGTACTGGAAGTTCAGAATGGTTGGGAAAACTTTAATTCAAATTTTTTGCCTAGCGAGAGAGTGTTCAGAGTCACAGCATGGGTTAATCCCCACTTCCCACAGCACTCTCCCGTGGGGTGGGACAAGAGGTCCACAGTTAACTGTTTGTCTGTAGAAAGCCCACAGGAGTGGACGAAGAGAAAAAAAAAGAAAGGAAACAGAAAGCAAAAAAGACCACAGCTTTCTAGGGGGAGGGGATGGATGCTTTTCCTTTCAGATGAATTTTGTACCTGAAGCTTGCTTTCTTGGAGTCGCAGCTTGCCTCTGCAGAGGTGATCTGCAGGTATCACTTCTCTCTCAGCTGGGCTCCCAGTCTGCAGGTCAGTTGGGCATTTTCTGGATGTTATCCTTCTCCTTGGTCAGAAGCCTCTCTTGGGAGCTGCTTCTAGTCAGCCATGTTGCCCCTCCCTCTGTTTTTCCGTTTGTTAACATCTTCTACTATTTCTTGTCTTAGAGTTTCATAGTTCTCTTTATAGAAATCTTTCATGTCCTTTGTTAGGTAAACTCCCAAATATTTCATCTTCTTTGGCACTACTGTGAACAGAATAGAGTCTTTGACTGTTTTTTCAGCTTGAGTTTTGTTGGTACATATAAAGGCTACAGATATATGAGTGTTGATTTTGTAACCTGAGACACTGCTGTATTCCTTAATCACTTCTATGAGTTTTGTAGTTGAGTCCCTGGGGTTTTCCAGGTGTACCATCACATCATCTGTGAAGAGTGAAAGTTTGATCTCTTCTGACCCTATGTGGATACCGTTGATTGCCTTTTCTTGCCTAATTGTGATGGCTAAGACTTCCATTAAAATGTTAAAAAGCAGTGGAGACAATGGGCAACCTTGCCTGATTCCTGACCTGAGTGGAAATGATTTCAATTTAACTCCATTCAATACAATATTGGCTGTGGGTTTGCTGTAGATGGCTTCTATCAGTTTAAGAAATGTCCCTTCTATACACATTTTATTAAGTATTTTGATCATGAAAGGATGCTGGATGTTATCAAAAGCTTTTTCTGCATCAATTGAGAGAATCATATGGTCTCTGTTTTTTAATTTGTTTATGTGCTGAATTATATTTATAGATTTACATATATTGAACCAACCTTGAGAGCCTAGGATAAAACCCACTCGGTCATGGTGTATAATTTGTTTGATGTGTTGCTGGATTCTGTTTGTTAGGATCTTGTTGAATATTTTGCACCAATATTCATTAGTGATATTGATCTGTAATTTTCTTTTCTTGTTGGGGCTTTTCTTGGTTTGGGGATCAAGGCTATCCAAGGGTTTGATTCATAGAATGTGTTGGGTAGTATTCCTTCTTTTTCTTTATTTTGGGAAAGGTTGAGTAATATAGGTACTAGTTCCTCTTTAAAGGTTTGGTAGAATTCTGATGTGAAGCCATCTGGTCCTGGGCTTTTCTTTTTAGGGAGATTTTGTATAGTTGATGCTATTTCAGAACTTTGTATAGGCCTGTTCAACATTTCCACATGATTCTGGCTATGTTTAGGAATGTGGCATGCTTCCAAGTATTGGTCTATTTCCTTCAGATTTTTGTATTTCTGAGAATAGAGTTTCTTCTAATATTCATTAAGGATTTTTATAATTACTTACAAGTCTGTTGTTATTTCGTGTGTATCACTTCTGATTGATGAAATTAGAAATTTTACTCCTTTTTTCTTGGTTAGGTTAACCAAAGGTTTATCTATTTATTGACCTTTTCAAAAAACCAACGTTTTGGTTTATTGATCTGTTGCATAATTCTTTTGTTTTCAATTTCATTTAATTCTGCTCTAATTTTGATTATTTCTTTTCTTCTGCTGGTTTTGTGATTGGAATGTTCTTCCTTTTCCAGTTGCTTGAGATGTCCCATTAAGTTGTTAACTTCTCTTTCTGTTCTCTTGAGGAAGGCTTGCAGTGCTATAAATTTCCCTTTGTGTTATTCCAGAGGTTCTGATAATTCATGTTTTCATTGTCCTTTTGTTCCAAGATATTAGAAATTTCCTTCTTAATCTTGTCTATGACTCAGCTACTATTCAGCATAAGGTTATTTAGTTTCCATGCTTTTGTAGGAGTATGCAGATTCCTGTTATTATTGAGTTCAACTTTTATTCCATAATGGTCTGAGAAGATGCAAGGAATAATTTCTATTCTTTAAAATTTGCTGAGGTTAGACTTGTGATCTAAGATGTGATCAATTTTGGAGTATGTTCCATGGGATGATGAGAAGGATGTGTATTATTCAGTTTTGTTAGGATGAAGTGTTCTGTGAATGTCTGTAAAATTCAGTTGTTGAATGGTTAAGATTAAATCCAAAATTTCTTTGCTTAGCTTCTTTTTGGAGGATCTATCCAACACTGCCAAAGGAGTGTTAACATCTCTGACTATTATGGTGCTGTAGGAAATCAAGTTGCTCATGTCTATTAGAGTCTCTCCTATAAATTGAGGTGCATTCTGGTTGGGGCATAAATGTTAATAATTGAAATCTCATCATGTTGAGTTACCCTTAACAAATATCAACTGACTATCCTTATCCTTCCTTACTTTTGTTGGTTTAAAGCCTATTGTATCTGTGAATAAAATTCCAACACCTGCTTTTTTCTGATTTCTATTTGCCTGAAATATAGATGACCATCCCTTCACCCCGAGAATATAGTTATCTTTTAAGGTAAGATGAGATTCTTGTATGCAGCAGATATCTGGCCTGAGTTTATGTATCCAGTCAGACAACCTGTGCCTCTTTGTAGGACAATTTAAGCCATTCACATTACTTGTAAATATTGATAAGCCTGGTAGAATTTGGGGCATCAATTTTTTTGAAAGTCCATTTTGAAAGGATATTTTTAATTATTTTGCCACTATGGAAGTTGGAATTTGATCAAAAGTTTCTGAGAGAGTTTAGTTTTGCGGTGGAGGATTGCACTGGTCATTATGGAGAATAAGTCTAAGAATATCTTGGAGAGCTGGTTTAGTTATGGCAAATTACTTCAACATGTGAATGTCATTAAAGTATTTAACTTCTCCATAATAAATGAAATTCGGTTTTGCTGGATACAGGATCCTGGGTTGAAAGTTATTTTGTTTTAGGAGATTAAAAGTCGATGACCACCCTCTTCTAGCTTGAAAGGTTTCAGCAGAGATACCTGCAGTCATTCTAATGTTCTTCCCCTTGTAAGTTATGGTTTTCTTACATCTAGCTGCTTTCAAAATTTTCTCCTTCATTTTAAGTTTGGCGATATTAATTATAATGTGCCTAGGAAACATCTTATTTGGGTTGAGTCATGCTGGGGTTCTGCAACTGTCTGCTATCTGAATTTCAGAATCTCTTGACATGTCAGGGAAATTCTCTATTATTATCTCATGAAGGAGAGCATCTGTGCCTTTTAAAGCCACCTCGCCAGCTTCAGGAATTCCTATAAGGTGAATATTAGTTTTCTTCGAATTATCCCAGAGTTCTCTGAGAGAATACCACTTCTCTTCCTCTTTTAGTGTTTGGGAGTGTTCAAAAGCTTTGTCTTTAATGTCAGACATCCTTTCTTCTTCCTGGTCTATTCTGTTATTGAGGGATTCTACTGTATTTCTCAGATCTTTGAGGGCTGCAAATTCTTGTCTCAATGTGTCAAAATCTTTTGTGATTTTGTCTTTGAATTCAGTGAATTCTTGAGACAACTTTTGAAATGCTCCTTGAAATTCTAATCCAACTTTACCTCCATTCTATTAATCTTATTTGCAATCCAAAATCTGAATTTGATTTCTGACATCTCAGCCATCTGTTTATGAATGGGATCTTCAGTTGTGTCTGCCATATCATTCCTTGGGGAGTTGATCTACTCTGGTTATTCATGTTATGGGAGTTTTTCTGCTGATTCTGCCCCATGGTTATTATATACTGTTTGGCTAGATGGGCAGATAAGGTGAATTTGTGTTGGGGGCTCTTTGAGTAGTGATTAACCAGACCTTTACCCAGGAGCTGGGACTGGTGTCTGTACCTTTTCCCCTAGAGCTTTGCAAAGGACCCATACAGTGCTATGGCCTGAGACACTGGGAACCTGCTTGGTGTGGTGTGAGTAAGTGGTTCTGTCTTATTTTTAGCTAGTCTCTATCCTACTCTAGTGAATCAGTTACTCCGGGTTGAAGTTTCAACTGTGGAGATATACCAGCGATTGCATCACCCTGCTCCCCACAGGCAACAACTGGAAAAAGAAAATCAAACCTTCCCCAAACCACACATTCAGGGTACCACTTTGGATAGTCCTTGGGAGATTGGCCCAGTTCAAGAGGTCCAAATCAATTGTCTTGGTCAGCACTGGTCTCAGGTGGGAGAGTTCAAAAGGTCTGTGTCAACTAGATAGCAGGGGTCTGCTGGCAGCTCAAGTATGACTCACTCCAGTGTTCCATGATGTCAGAAGGACCCACCCAGCAAATAAATTAGTCTGGAAATGTTGATGCTTCCTTCCCGTCCTTGTACCTCTGTCACACCCAGTCACTGGTATCCCTGCAGGGCTGTGACCCAGTTCCCTCCAATAAGCAGATGCTCCAGAGGGTTGGGCCTGCCTGAGCCACAGGGAGATGTATCTCTCCTCAGCTAGGCCACCAATATCTGCCACTATCTCGCAGGGGAGCTGACGCTTGACAACTTCGGGTGCTTAATGGAGGGTGGGGGCAGTTCACTCAGTTCTAGTGCGCCCCTGATTGATTTTGCTGACAGAACAGAACAATTTCGCAGAACTTGTTTCTGTCCTGGCTATATTCTCCTGTGGACCAGACACTGTTTGAGTTCAAAGAAACTGAGACTCAGCCCTGGCCTTTGGTGCTGCCTGGAGCTGGCATGTCTGTCTCAGCTGCAGTCTGTGTTGGGGTGGGAATGATTATATCTCAGACTCAGGTTTCAGTTCCAGCCTCTGCCCATCTGCCTTTGTCTCAGCTATGAACCCCTGAGGGACAGGTGCTTCTTAGACTCAGTAAAGCAGTCCTTCTGGCTCAGCTCTGCCCTGGGAGTATGCCATCTCTGCACATGTGTGTTCTAGTTTCCCGCCCCACCGCGCCCCACCCAGGCAGGTACTGGCTCAGGCATACCCTTTACTCATGTGGCCTACATTTCCGTTCCAGATCTATTCCACCAGTGGCTGCCATCGGAAAAGATGCCCAGCTTCCTCTGGTTTTCCAGAGAGGCAGGTATTTCTGTTTAAAATATCCCCAGAGGTGTGAGCCCTATTGTTTCCACTGCTGCCACTTCTGCTCTGTGCCTCGGGGTACCATCTCTCCCTCTCCTATATGGTTCCCTCAGTTCACCATCTTCTCATTACTCCCATGCTGCAGAATCAGTACAGACCAGCAACAGCCTATGCCCTGTCCACACCTCTCGAGAAAATGCCCAAGAATCTGAACTCCATGGGGGATAGGTTTGCAGACCTTGGGGTGAGAGTGTAGGGGAGTGCTGGGAGTTCAGAATTGCCGGTAGAGAATATGTACGGTTTTATACAGTTTTATGCCTGGTGGGAGAGTGCCATGGCACATTCGTATGTCCTCTCTAGGGAAGGAATTCCATTTTTTAGAGGATCTCTCCTGTGGGATAAAATAGCAGGGGATCTGAACTCTGCTCACTTATTTGCATAGAGTAGACTGTGAGCTGTTCTCATGAGGGAGGGGACTCCCATCTGCTTGGCAATGGGTTTTGTACTTATTATTTGTTTCCTTGGGGTACCAGCTCACCTCAGCAGGGTTGATGTGTGTCCTTCATCCTCTCTTTGTTCAGCTCCAAACCATGAGCTTACTTGCTAAACTTCTGTCCTTTAACTCTCCTTCTGGACCAGAGCCTCTGTGAAAAGCTGGCTCCAGTTGGCCATCTTGCCTCTGCCCCCCTTGGCCTTCTTAAAGTTTATAGTTCAATAGTAAAATAATTTGGGGGGTATATGTCAATTTAGCGGTACTGTTCATTCTCTAAATAGATGATTACAAGAATAAGGAATGGATGAGAATTCTTAATAAATATACATATATCCAGACATTCCTGTTTTAGACAAGGATCCAACTGAATTAAGGACAGAAGTATGGATTTGACTTCAGAATTTCTAAAGGCCTGGTCCACAAAGGCTTGACATCTATTGAAAGGGCCTGAAATCTATTGAAAGACTATCATCATCATCATCACAGCAATAATAACTGATAATACCGGTAGCTCATATTTGTATGTCAATTAGTTTAAAAAGTGATTTGCAAATATTATGAAATTTGAGGCTCCCAATCACACTTTTTAATACAGCAGCAAGTATTTAAATTCTGAAGGTTCATTTAGAAGTAAAAATAGGAACAGTATATCCATATGGACTTTTTTCTTTTCAGAAACATAACTATATTAAATAAATTGAATTCACTCAAATCTCTATTTCTAGTGAGCTCTCAGTAGCAATCTAAATTTTGCAGGAGGAAAACAAGCTTTACCTGACACGAAAGCAACAATGAACATTTGAGATTGCTAAAGCATTCTGGCAACTGTCTTTTCCAGCAACCGATCTTAAGAATGAGTTTCTCAGTGATAATTAGAGAATAAACACACCCAAAGTTACATTTCAATGCTCCTTCCCAATTAGAATGGCATTAGAGTGAAAGTGTAGCCATATAATTATATGAAGAATAGATCTAATTTTCTCAATGTCACTGCAATATCACCTTTTGGGACTAACAGCACTGAATGATTACGCATATCATTTGGTAATTGTATTTTTATTCATTCCACACTGTGAGGTGATTTTTAAAAGTGGACATGCAATTAGGTTATAAATGAACACACATCAACCAGCCCTCAGAAGATAGCAGTGTGTCAGCATTAATGCAGCTGAATTTTTACTACTGTCAGTACTAGTGTTTGTGGCTTGTCAACACTCAGCAGTGATGGACATGGTGAGGGAATCTGAGCTTGGCCTTTAACATTAAAAAAGAAAGAAAATTACTAAGGAACTATGAACTCAGGGAGAGTGGCCTTCACAAACTAAAAGCTTCACTAGTTGTTATATGTAACTTAAAAACAAGCTGTGTTAGAGGATCGAGATTAAATACCATTGCTATGAAATGATACACTTTGAGAGCAGCAGAAAATGTATATGTTTAGTGAAGAGTCTATCATTCTATCTCATAGGCTGCAAAACAGATAATCTGTGAGGCCCCAAGGGGGAAAAAAGGAGCTCTGAAGTACCAATTAATCATAGCATATATTACTGGAAATATTTCAGGTCAGGAGTGGAAATTTATACAGCCATCTGCATTTAAATAGCAGTTTCTAAAAGTAAAATGTATAGAAGAAGCTGAGGTTGTAAGTTATGGCTTTAAGACCTTCTGAATACTAGTGAACTCTCTAATACACAATCATAAATTTTAATAAATACCATTATTTGGTGTGCAGTTGAAGTCTCATTATCATACTAACCAAAGGCAAATTTGTGGACCAATTCTGATCCTTGGACTTAGTTGGGAGCAATCTCAGGACATTCAAATGAGAGTATTTTTCACATGGGACAAATGATGAAAAATAATTTTGATTTTACTGTGCTAATAACACAGAAGTTAACCACACTCCTTCTCATTTTGATGGAATAGTCACTCCATGGAATGGTAATGTCTATCAGAAACCCTATTCTCATTTCCAAAGTTGTTGATGAAGGCTTTTGAAATGTATCATCGCTAGATAAGATCTTGTCCAGAAATAAAAGTCTATATCATCTTCTATAGGTTTTTGTGAAGACTTAATAGACTCTCTTTAAAGATCCAAACATCAACATGTTGATAAACTACAACTGCACCTGCACAGGCAGAGTTGATGCTTTGAGTCATTGCCTTCCCAGAGGAATGGCCTATGACTGAACACAGTCCTGGGGTTTGTAGGATTGGGATTTCCTACTGCCCTACCTGTAATGGGTGGGGTCAATAGAAGGCAACAAAAAGGCTGTGACTTACGTGAATTGCAAATTAACACCAGAGAAATCATCCATCCAGATCTACTACTCCATAGATCCCAGGTTTATCAGGCAAATAGAAATATAAAATAATGGTGTACAACAAAGGCAAAACCTGTTGGAAAATGATGCTATAGTCCAGTCTTCTCATTTTACAGAAGCAAATGTTTGGAAGGAAAGCCTAAAAAATTCCTGAGGTGGAAAAAATAGGTCAAGCCATTTACTTCTCTTATGGATTCCCCTTCCTCACTGTTCACCTGCTTTAGCACTCCACCCAATCCATTATGGTTGGCTACATCAAGGATAGTCTCAGCTGATATACCGTGTATGTCTTAAAGAAAGGATTATCATTATTGTTTCTGTAAGTGAGGCAAAAGTAGGGACTCAATAAATATTTAGAAAGTCTCTTTAAATTCATTAATTTTTTTTTAACATTTTCCTATTTAGAATGACTCAAACTTCTTGTTTTTTTTGAGACAAAGTCTCATTATGTCACCCTCAGTAGAGTACCACAGTGTCAGAGCTCATAGCAACCTCAAACTCTTGGGCTTAAGTGATTCTTTTGTCTCAGCCTCCCAAGTAGCTGAGACTACAGGTACCCGCCACAATGCCTGGCTATTTTTGTTGTTGTTGTTGTTGTTGTTGCAGTTGTCATTGTTGTCTAGTTGGCCCGGACTAGGTTCAAACATGGAAGACCTCGGTGCACATGATTGGTACCCTACCCACTGAGCATGGGTGCCACCCAACTCAAACTTCTTACAGGGAACTGTGATGTGAGCCATTCTTGCTTCTCTAATTTTATCTTAACTTGCTATCTATCTTGGTCAATCAATATTCTTTAGTTAAAATAGTATTCTCCAGTTTCCTCAAAGTCCTAAACTCTGTAGAAAAACTATTCCTTTTATCTAGACTTCGCTTCCCTTCCTTTCTTCATATGACTAGGCTTTTTTTGTTTGTTTTATGTTTTTATTGCTATTTATCTTTTAGTTCTCAGCTTAAATGATACTGCTACAGAAAGGTCCTTAGACCATGAATTATTAAGTGTATTCTCTGTGTTATTCTTTTTCATACACCCAGTTTTTTTACTCTTTTAGAATGATCAACCATCCATGCTTGGCCAAGATAGATGGGTTTTCTGGGATGCAGGGGTTTTTGGTAAGAAAACTAAGATAGTGTCAGGTGATCAAGGACAGTTGGTCACTCATAGAATTACTTAATGTAAACTATATTGAACTGTATTTTGACTTGTTTATTTGTGAAATATCTATCTCCTCCATTAGGCATTAAGGTCTATGGGGTGGAGGGACCATGTCTCTTTTTTTTATAATGTGTACTCTAGTCCTCTTAAAAGACAACCGTAGGCCAGACACTTGGTAATCAGTAAATATTGAATGAGTGAATAATGAATAAGTGAATCAACAAACAGCAAGTAATTTACATTTGGAGTTAGCTACATAAAGTATCAGCTGTAGGATATGGAAAGCTGTTTGAGTTCTATGAGGAAGTAGAGAAAGGTACAGACATTTTGTTCTTATGTGTAGATGGTGGGAAGAGGGGACATGGTTTGGAGATAGAATAGTTATTAGACTATAGGATAACCAAAACAGATTATGTCACAGAAAAACCAAAGACATCATTTTAAGAATGAGGTTGCTTCTACATTTCTTTAATTCTTAATCAAAGGTTCAAGGTTTAGGGACCAAGCATTTTTTTTTTCTTATTTATTTATTTATTTTTTATTAAATCATAACTGTGTACATTAATTCAATCATGGGGTACAATGTGCTGGTTTCATATACAATCTGAAATATTTTCATCAAACTGGTTAACATAGCCTTCATGGCATTTTTTTAGTTCTTATGTTCAGATCTTTATATTCTGCATTTAGTAAGTATCACCTGTACCCTTCTAAGATGCACCGTAGGTGTGGCCCCACCAATTATCCTCCCTCTACCCATACTCTCCCCTCCTCCCCCCCCTTGCATTTTTCCCCATATTCTTGGGCTATAATTGGGTTATAGCTTTTATATGAAAAGTATAAATTAGTTTCATAGTAGGGCTGAGTACATTGGATACTTTTTCTTCCATTTTTGAAATACTTTGCTAAGAAGAATATTTTCCAGCTCCATCCATGTAAACATGAAAGAGGTAAAGTCTCTATCTTCCTTTAAGGCTGCATAATATTCCATGGTATACATATACCACAATTTATTAATCCATTCGTGGGTAGATGGGCACTTGGGCCTCTTCCATGACTTAGCAATTATGAATTGGGCTGCAATAAACATTCTTATACAAATATCTTTGTTATAATGTGATTTTTGGTCTTCTGGATATATACCTCGTAGAGGAAGTATAGGATTAAATGGCAGGTCTATTTTTAGATCTCTAAGTATTCTCCAAACATCTTTCCAAAAGGACTGTATTAGTTTGCATTCCCACCAGCAATGTACAAGTGCTCCCTTAGGGACCAAGCATTTTAAAGAAATTCTTCTGGGCAAAGACTGATGGTTTATATGGTTTATAAAGAAATCATAATGGCCATTTAGGATATCTAGTTGGTGCAAATTACTTTCCTTCAGGAACAATGATTTGACAATTGTGTTAAATTAAGCAGTGATTTACAAAAGAAAATGAAGACATCCTTCCCTATATCCAATCTAGCTATAATATATGAGAAGCAATAGGAGAGTCATAACTATGTAACTATGAACATCTTGACATTTGCTCCACCAAAACATATCCCCCCAAATATTCAAATGTTATTATACATGAGAGACTTTTGAGTCAAGTGGTAAAAGAGAAAGCAGGGGATAAAATATAGCCCTTGAAGCAACATCAGCCCACATCTAATCTATAATCCTTTCTTCCTGCAGGACTCTGGGTCCTAGCGAGAGTAGGAAAGCTGTAAGGAAACTTAAATACTCCTTAGGCCCATTATTTTGAAAAGTGTAGATATTATAAAATTCTACCATACAATGTCCTGAATAAAGGTTCCATGGTCAAAACCATCTGGAAAATTTTGCGTTGCATTAGAAAGCTCATAATGCATATGTGATAAGGTTGACAGTCTGAGAGAGATTTATCTGCTCTTTTTCTATCCTGTAGATTCCCATTTCTCATTAAATCAGGTCCTATGCTCAATGTCTCTAGGGAGAATTGCAAAGGGTAAAAAACAAGAAATACCACAGAGAAGGAGGAAAGATTGGAGTTTTGGTCAAAATGTGAAAGGAGAATAATTTCCCTGTGAATTCACTGAAACTCTAGAAGATGGTGTAAAGAAGTTGGTGGACACATTTACAGAAGTCTAGAGGGCTTAGAAGAAAGCAAGCCTATACCCTATTTCCTAAATAGAGATGGCATTGGGATGGTAAGACTCCCTACAGGAATGGATGTGCATACCCTGAATGAGGTTCAGGTAGATGGAACCATACATAGTCTTGCAAAGGTCTCTTGCTGTAAGCATGGCATAGAGAACCACTGAGCTAGTCAAACAGACCAGATGTTGGCAAACTGTAGTCTGAAGCCCAAATCTAGTCTTCTTGTCAATAAACATATTAAAATAGTATTTTCCAAAGTTACATCATTGATTTTTTGGTTGTACCTATTAACATCCTATGAAAGTACTTTTATAAAGAACACACTTTGGTGTGGATGCTTTACTGAGAATCAAAGTCTCGGAACTTGGACACTATTATACAATTGGTAAACGGTAGAACCTAAACTCGAACCTAACTCCAGTACTCCTGCCAGGATATTTTAATCAGATACAAACCATTTTTATTTAATCACAAAACATCTGTAGTGGGGATGAGGAGAGGATAGTCAACAGATGCAAACCTAGAGTTAGATAGGAGGAATAAATGCTGGTGTTCTATAATTCAGTAGAGTGATTTTATTGATACTAATGTATATTTTAAAATAGCTAAAAAAAGAGGATTTTGGATTTCAGTTCTTACCACAAGAAATTATAAATGTTTGAGATGGTGGATTTACTAATTATCCTGATTTGATCATTGTACAATGTATACATTTATCAAAATCAGACACAAGCCATTTTTATTTAATCACAAAAATTCTGTAGTGGGGATGAGGAGAGGATAGTCAACAAATGCAACATTGTACCCCATTAAAATGTATAATCAATATGTATCACATAATAACAAAACTCATGTCAAAATCAGGTATTTGAAAGGTGCAACCGAATTTCTGGAGTGATGTGTCTAAGCTTTTCACTGGTAAATTAAAGCTATGTGGTTGTCATGGAATGCATCAAAACTCACAAGCCACAGAATTTGGATTTTACTTTTTAAAACAATTTTGAATAAATCAGTCAATCCAATGTAAAACAAAGTTTTGCTGAACAATAAATTGAATTTTGAAGTCATTGACATCTGTTTATACTGTCAGGCTAATTCATGTTGTGTTTAGAGAACAGTCCAAAATAATTTTTGAGAGTAAACACAACACTTTTTAAAAGTGAGGTAAAAATTAAATTTTGTGATCAAGTAGAAAGGCTTAGACTTAGTCAATTTCTGTCATCAAAGCTATCCCTTTGCTGAAATTGGCAAATTGGTCACTTTCATCAGTTTCAGCCTCTGTCAATTTCTACAGCCTGGAATAGTCACAGAAGCACATCAATTTCAGTCCTAGAAACTTGTCTCTTTTGAAACTGACAGAACTAAAATGAAGGAAAGCCAGAGTGTCAGGTTCTCTAGAGGCTTTGGGAAGCAGTTGGTATTGAGTGACCTCTTTAAGCAGGCTAGCTGTTCTGGGATCCTGCTCCCACTGGCTCATGCAGTTGGCTCCATACCAAATTGCTGTCCCTAGGATCCTGTGATGAAGGGTGTTTTTCAAAGGGGTCACACATACTCAAATTTAGGGCTTAAAGTCAAGTAGAGTTCAGAGTCAAATTGGCATAGTACAAAGTGAGATGGTTTCAGAATTTGAAATGAGTGTTCTGAGGCTCTCACTTAACAGGAAGTGAAATATTCAACTTTTTGATACTCTTTCACAGTCTGCAATGTGTAGTTGGTGATATCTGTACTACTTTACAATACTAACAGCAGTATTGGTTAAAATTTATTGAGTATAGTATTTCCCATACATTATCCTACTTAATCTTTGATTAACCTTATATGATCATTAAGAGAGAGAACAAAGAGACAGAGAGGCTAAGTAAGTTTTCCTATGTGACATAATAAATGCTCACTCACAGATTTGTTAGGGATTAATGAGCAATATTAAATCATTCTGAAAATTATGACGTGCTGTGAACTTCAGGTGTTATTGTCATTAGTTGTTGTAATTCCCACAGGAGTCACTGTAGACACTGTTTTACTTCAACATTAAAAATATAACGCTACTCGTTTGTAGATAGCCAGTGTTCTGCAGCCTAGGATACATAGCAAGACCCTGTCTCTTAAAAAAATATTGTCTTATATAATACTATTTAGTCAACATGTTCATATGTGACTTAACTAGGCATGTGAATAAAAAAGCAATTTGATCCAAGTTAAACATTCTGTACTATAAAAATGTAAATCTTTATTCCAAACACCTGGGATAAGAACCACCAGACATCCAAGAATAATTTTAATCTTTCTGGGTATGGCCTGTGAAAAGGCTAAAGCCCTCTCTAGTCTGGCTGAAATGTTTTCATTCCCATCATCTCTTTATGAAATTGATTTCAAGATCAAGGGCATAAACACCTGTCTATTGTCTTCCCTGGGGTACCATTTGTCTTTAGACACCCTTCAATGATATCTATCATATCCCTGTCAACATGGATGTATTCTACTCTTCCACCTGCTTTTTACTTTGTGTAGAATTTGCTTAGGCATTTCAAGAGGTTTAAGGCTTTTATAGAGGGTGCTAAAGAAGATATGTAAGAATAGAAAGGTGCTAAAATCTATTTCTTATCTTTTGGGTCCTCTCTTGGCCTCTTTCCTTCTTTTCTTCCCACATTATTTATCTCTTTCCTTTCTTATTTTTTTCTTTCACAAACATTTACTAAGCTTCTGCCATATAACCGGTATTTTGCTAACTGCCAAGTATACAATAGTAAGCAAGATACACCCATATCTTTCCTTGTATCTCTTAGAATTTAGTGAGGTTTGACAGATATTAAATAGAAAGTGTTCATACATGGCCATGGGATAAGTGTTATGCAATACATGATTTTTGAGAGCGAATGGCATGTCCCTTGCTTAGATTAGAAAATGAGAAAGGCTAGAATTGGGTCCTTAGATTATTAACACTCCTATACATAGTTTCCAACATTTTAACATAATTCCAGTCCACACTCATCTTCTTTCTTCTACCTGTTATACATAATGAGTGGGTTAGCCAGCCGTGGCTTTCAAATTCAGATGTAAAAATGGAAAGAAAAAAATAATAAAGTCTACCCTCTATTAATCCCATTGTCTTTATTGTTTTAACAGCTAAGGCTAATAAACAATTTGGATTCAATTAATTTCTTGGACAAAAGTCTAGAAAGAGCTAATCTTATCAACTGTACAAATTTAATTTTAAAATTCTGCTTCTCTTTGAGTCTCATTTTGAAGTTTCACAGGTGACTGTTTTACAGAATTAGTATGTAAACTCAATATTTCAAAGAAGAAAAAAGAAGAAAGGAAGAAAAAGAAGAAGGAGGGAAGGAAGAAAGAAAAGAAAAAGGAAGAAAGACACCATCCTGACACATGATAAAGCTCCAAAGTATCAGGTTTACCATCCCTCAAGTTCTATGAAAGCAGAGAGGTGAGTGTACTCTCAGCCTTTTGGAGACTCTCATTTGTTTGAGAGCTAATTTGTTATCTTGAGAGTTCTTTTCATTAGTGTCCCTTCCATCCCCCACACTGAGAGCCTTGGTCACCTTAATGTATTCATAGCATCTGTAGTCAAATAATTTATTCATGGACTGAAATCACTAATCCCAGTTTGGGGTGGAGAATTGTTTACTTGGTCACTCACACTCTGTTAAGCTGAGGCAGTGAAAGGAGAGTCACTCACAGCTGTCCTTCACCATACAACTTTTGGAGCTGTGCATTGTAAGCCATTTTATCAAAGAGCCACGGGTAGCAGTCTGTGAGGACGTACTGGGAATCAGCTAATGGACAGAAAGTACCTGCTCTGACACATTAATTCCCTTCCCTGTCAGCCTGCATCATTGTAGAGCATGCATGATGGGAAGCGAGGTCCCGTCACACCCTGGCACCTGCTGCTTCTCCATCTGCTGAGTGCAATAGCTCCTTTGATTGCCCATTTTTCAGCCTAATGTCTTATTCCTTTTCTCTTTGTAAAGTTTTTACATTTATATTGTGATTTTAATAGTCATTTAAAAAATATTCTCATCTCTGTTGGGTATACCAATGATGTTGATAAAAGAATAACATAAATAATATTCTAAGCCATGCCCAAATTGAGATCACTCTAAGAGCTGCATTTCACTGTTTAGACTGATAAAGTTGTCATGGCGATAATGTCCCCTGAGAATAAAAGTGCCATGTGTGTGGTAGATGAAAGGAAATAGCTCAGATGGTGTACAAACTGGTAAAAATTGAACCTACAGACTATTCTACTGGCCATCTTTCTGTTTTGCTTGTGTTTTCAGCTTGGCTTTTTTTAAAGGTATGCTATGCCCAGTTATTGAAAATATTCTCATGCTTCCCATCTCTCTCTCTCTTTCTCTCTACCAAAATTTATATTGTTAGAATCTCTTGGAATAAATATTGGCAGTGCTCCCAAACTGCCCTTTGGATTCTGTTTAAAGCTGTTGATTTGGCTGGATTAGTTATAGCATCAGATTATTATTACATCTTGAACATCTGTCAGAAATGGCACTAACAATTATCAGATACATTTTCTATTTGAGTTACTTGAGAAGAACTTCCTACAAATCTGAGTCAAAATTTTTACTCATGAAGCACAATGAGAACCTTTTTAATTAATATAAGGCAAAAATGATAAGAATGCTGTACTGTGATAATTTAAAATAGGATAGATTGAAGGTATTGTTTACTTTTTTAAATTAAATTATAGCTGTGTACATTAATGCAATCATGGGTACAATGTGCTGGTTTCATATACAATCTGAAATATTTTCATCAAACTGGTTAACATAGCCTTCATGGCATTTTCTTGGTTATTGTGTAAAGACCTTTATATTATGCATTCAG